>ARYC01018456.1:0-13256 GCA_000711775.1 Oxytricha trifallax
TAAGATATTTTAAAGGAAATAGAAAAGAGAGGTAATGAGAATAATAAAGACAACTATTCCATTTTTATTAAAGATTCTTCCATTTTAAATTTTTAGCATCTAATTACCTCTTATTAACTATTTCAAATATGTGCAAATATGTAATTTATTTGTCAATAATTTCAATCCCATTAAATGATTGAAGGGGTTTTGGGGATATAAGTCAAGTGATTCAGTTTAATAAATAATAGTTCAATATTAAAATGAAAAAGATTTGCCTAGTTTTAGCTCTCGCTCTAGCTTTCACTGCTGTCCGTGGATCCGCCGAGGTCGACGAAGGAGTCCTCGTCTTCACTGACGCCAACTTCGATGAAGAACTTGCCAAGTACGAGCACGTCCTCGTTGAATTCTACGCCCCCTGGTGGTAAGTATTGAGTCATTTCAATCATTCTTTATGAATAAAAAAGAATATTCTATAGAATTAGCAAAAATAGGTGGAAATAATAAATTTATTTAGTAGTTACTGAACTCCTGATAAAAATACCGGATGTAAAAACTTTTTTCAACTCAGACTACTAAATAAAGCGATAATTTGATAGTAATTTAATTGCATGAATTCTTTGGTTAACCTCGTATATTGCTTTTTAATCATATCTTTCTTGTATTCCTCTTTAACACGTGTTTGTGCTATAGTGGTCACTGCAAGCAACTCGCCCCCGAGTATGCCAAGGCCGCCCAAAGACTTGCCCAAAACAACCCACCATACTATTTGGCCAAGGTCGACGCCACCGAACAGAAAAAACTTGGTGAGAGATTCGCAGTAAAAGGATTCCCAACTCTCTTCTTCTTCAAGTAAATATATTAATTATTCCACATATCTTTAATTCAACTCTTATATTGCAGAAAACCAATAAAAAGCTGATTTATAAGGCAAAAATCAATTTGCATTGAACATTTTTTAGTAATACTATAGCAAAGGAGTACAACAAGAGTTCACTGGTGGAAGAACCGAAAACGATATTGTCAACTGGATCCTCAAGAAGGTTGGCCCACCCTCCACTGAGGTTACCTGCGACGAACTTAAGTCCAAGGTATCACAAAACAAGCTCACCCTCGCTTACTTCGGAGATCTCTCCTCCAGAGAGTACACTGAAGTCTTCCTCGGTGTTGCCCAAAACCCATCTGTTAACGAGAAATTCCAATTCTATCACACTACTGATAAGGAGTGCGCAGCTGCCCATGGTGCCAGCACCACCCCAGCCCTCGTTCTCTTCAGACAGTTCGATACCCCAACCGTCGTCTACTCAGGCAACTAAGAGACCACCCCAGTTGTTGACTGGATGCTCGCCACATCTGTCCCAACCCTCATTGAATTCTCTGAGGACTACATTTAACAATTTTACAACTCTAAAATATATTCAATCTCTTTAATCTTCTTTTAATTCTTAGAATATATTCATTAAACTAGTAAATAGCATAAATTATATTTGTTTGATTGAACCAATCTTCGGTCAAAGAAGAGCTGCCGTTTTCTTGTTCAGATCAAAGTCAGACTCTGAGTCATCATTCGCTCAAGTCTTCAAGGAAGCTTCTGAGAAACTTAAGGGTTCAATCCTCTTCGTTGTTTCAGGTGTTACCGATGGTATCCAACAAAGACTCGGTGAGTTCATTGGTGTTGACGAGAAACAACTCCCAACCCTCAGACTCCTCGACCCCGCAGACAACATGAGAAAGTTCACCTACAGTGGATCACTCGACACCCTCACTGTTCAGGAAAATTTATAAATTGTTTTAACTTTATGGATTCCCTTAATTTTAATTGATGGTATCAAGCAATTCGTTGATGACTTCCAAAACAAGAAGCTCGAACCATTCCAATTGTAATAATACATTTTATCTTTCGTTCATGTATGATCATAAAATCAGCTTAATCTAATTCATAAAATTGTTAATTCCTTAAGTCAGAAGATGTTCCACCCGAAACCTCAGACCCATTGAAGACCATCGTTGGAAAGAACTTCCAACAAGTTGTTATTGACTCAGACAAGGACGTCTTCGTTAAGTACTACGCTCCATGGTGCGGTCACTGCAAAAAGCTTGCTCCAATCTGGGAAGAGCTCGCTGCTGAATTCAAGGATGTCTCAGACCTCGTTATCGGTAAATTCGACGCTACCCTCAATGAAGTTGATGGACTCGAAGTCAGAGGATACCCAACCCTCAAGTTTAATCAATTATTTTTATTTTATTACATTTAATCTATTGTTCGATACCTTCTGTTATTTAATATCCCATTTGCTAAATGTTTTTAAGTTCTACCCCAAGGGAAACAAATCTAGCCCAGTTGACTACGACGGTGGAAGAGAGCTTGGAGACTTGAAGAAATGGATCCAAGAGAACTCCGCAGCTGTTAAGGCCCACTCCGAAGGCAAACAAGATCTCTGAAGACAGATTCAATTCGATGTGAGTGAAAATCACTTGTTTCTTATTATATGTAATCACCACATAATCTAACAAGATATAAAAGTCAGTAATGAAATAAATACAAGTTAAGATGCAAGGATGAAAGAGAGAGACTTATGAAATATTACGTGTTAATTTTAAATCGTGCATTAAGATTTGTGTTTACTTTTATTAACAAAGTTTAACCTAAACCATCTCTATGTCTATGTAAATATTATTTGATCGAATTATCAGACTATGATTATAAACTGCTTTCATCTCCCTACATATCTTATTTTATCACCATATTTTTTAGTCGTCTAATTTAGGTAATACGTGTCAAAGATAATTATAGGGTTAAATGTAATTGCACTATTTTTTATATAAAATAAATGACATAATTTTAGCACTCTTAATTTACTTAAATCTAAAGTATGCCTAATAAATTATTTTAGATATGTTTCAGTTAACTATTTTAAAAATATTCAAATTTTGGGGTTTTGGGGTTTTGGGGCCAAATCCCTTTACGGGCAAATTTAATATGTGAACTTATTCATTCGCTTAAATCTAATACTTATTAATATACACAAAATCTCCCTTCTCTTGCGCATACTTTAGCTTCTCATCGCTGACTCTCTTAGCAGCACTCTTAATAAAATCGACTGTATCTATCTTTAAATCATGCATCAGATGGTAGAGCAGCAATTTCTTAATGACCTTTCAATAACCCCCAATACAATTCAATTCCAGTGAACTAAGGGCTGTAAGGAACATTAAATACAGGTGTTATGTTTAGCCTTTCATATTCCTTTCTTGAGTCTTTAGTTTTATGAACTGATAAGTTATCTACAACAGAATAATCTCTTAGTCAGCGTATTTGTCTCTGAGTTATTGTAAGAACTCAATATATGATTCAGTCTTTATAGAGCGAGGGTGGATAACATAAGTCTCTAGGCCACTATCTTCACTGATTCCACCAAGGATTGCATGAGTTTATATCTTAACTTTTTTAGTCATAAACTTCTATATTACTATACCTCTTGTACCAAGACCTTGATATAAATGTATTGAATGTAAATACAGCTTCATCAGCGTGTATGAACTTTATATTATGCTCATAAGACCTCTGCATTTAATCGATTATATAATTTAAATTATCCTTATAAAATGGAACATTAAAGTCAATCACTATCTTAATGCTATTGACTGTCTTGTAAGATATTCCATTCTTTTTATATATGTTTGCTATAGATTAAGCAGAGATGTGAAGCTCAGGAAATTGGCGATGAAACATCACAGCTCTCTAGGCCAGAGAGAAGTGAGCCCAGTATTTAAGAGTCTTATCATTAATTAGGTAATCGATATGATGCTGCTAAAATTTTAAGGGTCTCTAGGCTTAGAATTAAGATGCTATCTCTTTAAATTCAATGCTAATAAACAGTGAGACCTCACAGTTGCTGGAGATTTATGGAGTAGCCTTGCTATAGACGTATAATTCAGAACAGGCTTGAGTGATTCACAATATTCATCACATCCATATCGCAACTTAAACAATAAATCTATATACTCACTGTCATATACTGACCCAAAACCTCGCATATACTCACTTAAAATACTAATATTTAAACATTAAACCCCTACATAAACCCTATTAAAACCCTAATAAAGTATGCACTAATAGTCTACTTTTATCAATCAAAAACTCAATCAAACTACTGAAAAGGTTTTGGGGTTTTGAATCTGATGTAATTTCTTTATTAACTCTTTTCTCAAAGCTTTTGTAATATCACTATGTATTACTTTCGCTTAATAGAGTTAGGTTATATCACATAACCTTGTAAGTCAGAATCTTCACTAATATTAATTTAAATTACATAGATAACAACCTTTACTTTCTATCATCTATCATAAACTCCTATTTAAAATATTCCTGTAATATGACATATTTATAAAGGTGTCGATGGTGAATACCGCTTAATCAATGTGCATGAACGGCTTGATGTTATTGTCAATTTCCCCTTTCTATTTAATCATATATAGTTTGGATTATTACTATAAAATGGCACTGCAAAATCAATCACTCTATTCACTCTGCTGACAGTCTTAAAAATAATACCATTTTGTTAATAATATTGCCTATAGTTCAATGTGATAAATGCATGAGGAAATTTGCGATTTGATATCACAGTTCGGCAGTCTAATAGAAAATGTGCTCAATTATATAAAGAATTAAATTCACAAAGGTAGTCAATATGAGCCTGAGAGAACTTTTTTTTCTTGTAGGATGCTTTCAAGAGCCAAAATTAAAATCCTAAACAGCAAGCAAGCTGTGATACCTAACAGTTTAGGCATTCTTGTGTAATAACTTTGCTATAGCTGAATAATTCAGTACATGTTTGACTTAGTCTATATTAATACTCGTACCATACCTAAGCTTAGATAGCAAATATAAATATTAATCAGCATAAAAAAACCTAAAAATTGTTTATTTCTTTTCTCATTTGCAAATCGACCTAATTTCTTTACTAATCCCAATAAGACCTTTACTATATGCTACAAATCAAATGACTAAAACATCTAGTTAAGGGATTTTGGAGTTTGATTGATTTAAAACTCTCAAATCTTTTTATGCTTTTAATACTGGAATGAAAACATTTTATATTATTTCTTCCAGTATATATAATTTACAATTATCAAATTTAATTGATATTGAAATCAAAACATATCAAATTGCACTTTAATTCTAAAATTTTACCTTACTAAATCATCTCTATATTTTCTATCTTAGATCTATCTGCATTATTAAATTAAGACCTGGTAATATTCATCTATTTTTCGAGGAAGATCTTATTTTCTCCTAAAAATTGGAGTGATTGTCCCATCATCATTTATCGTGATGAAAGCCGAGTCCCTCTAGGTTTACTAGAAGAATCTGATCTCTTCAATTTACATAGTTTTACATATTATAAATCAAAATAAAATTGTGTAAATTATAATCTTCATCAAGCAAATCTTCGTCTATATAGGAATTGTTTAATACCTAGAGCTAGGTGTTTATAATGATTTATTTTTCAAAAATGTAATTCCATTTTTTTATTTATTTAATGTAAATTATTATTAATTTGACTAACCTTAATAAATAAAAAAATAATTATTTTTATGAGATAAAAATACCATCAATTTCCTAAATAAAATGAAAACAAATTATTATAAATATTTATAATTGATATATCATAATTTATTTTTTATTATCTTTATCGATATTATTTAATTAAGGTATTGATAAGCTATTAATTCATTATTGTGAGTTTCTTTGAAAATTCTAAGACTAGTTTAATTAAGTCAAAGCATAACTATTCTCCTTAATGATCAAATGCAAATTACAGATTTTCCTTTGTAAAATTATGACTATTCATGATCTTGATAAGTTGATCTCCTGCAAATGAGAGGTAAGATTGAATTACATAAAAGTTAGGTTTTTGGATATCTTTCAAAAAGTAATCTAGTAAAAGTTACCCACTTGATTGGAATTGACAAATCAAATGAGGCGTTTCTTAATTATCAACTTGAATTTTTAATATTATATTATTTTAATAAGGCTTTAAATAATAATATTAAACTTTAAGATTTTTAGTCTAAGGCATGTGAATACATCTTAATACCAGTTAAGGTCTAGACAATGAATCTTAATCGATTTTAAGATCAGATATATTCCAGCAAAAATGTCTATGATGATTAAGGTACTTGAAAAAGTATAAGTTTTCATGATTTTATTGTTAAATTAAAAACATTTAAATTATAATATTTACAAATATAATTTAATTAAAATTTAAAATTTTATTTTAAAATTAAAAAGAAAAAGATTCATTTTTATTTTCATTTTAGTAGTTTAATTTTATTATAATGAGTAAATAATTTGAAAATTTAAGCAAAAATATATTTAAATTCTATAAGTTAGATTCTCAAATGTGAAAAATTATTTATGAACAAAATTCTTTTTGATTTTTCTTTTAAAATTAAGTAAATTGTCAAGTTATTATTAGATTTTCTTCTTAGCGTTTTTATAATGGACTTTCAAGAATAATCAACTCAATATCTCTAAATATTCTTGTTATGAAGCTAAGATTCAAAAGCGACCAGTTCTAAAATTAATACTTACTTTAATTTAAGCATCTATTATGTGCATTTTTTTATATAAATTCACGAAGTTAATTTTTGTAGTTCCAAAAATATTTCCATCATAACATAATCTGTTTGCTAAAAACTGATTGTAAAACTCTTGAATTTTATTTTTTTATTGAAATAAAATTTACAATATCTTTATATTATTATGATTAAATTCTTCAATAGTGTATTAAGAAAGAAATTGATATCTAAAAATAAAATCTTTATTTTACATTATAAATTTATACTTTGATATTTAATTCATTTATCTTTCTTTTTAGAATAAAAAAAGATTTGTATTTTCTTTCTTATGATAGTTCTAGTTTATTATAAGTTACTGATTTTTATATTTTAAATGCTTCAAAGTTTAAAGAATCTTAATATTATTTACAAGTTAAGTTACTATTAAGGTTGTGATTAATCACAATTTATGGGTAAAATATAGTATACATATAACATATTATCTTTTTAATTCATAATAATAATAAAGTATTAAATTATAAGCAACGTTAAATTCTGAGAAATTATTTAATTGTCATTTTCAATAATTACAAGTATCAATCTTTTCAATTATTTTCTTTTAATTATAAAATATAGAAGGCTGTAAATAATAATTTTGATTAAAATAAAAATTTAAATATAACTTATTATAATTTTATAAAGATTTCTTTAAAAATATTTTCTTGTAATAGTAAATGTCTTAAGATAGTTCTAAATAGAATTCATTTAATTTTTTCTTACAAGTAATTAATAGTGGATAAATTCAATCAATACCATAAAACTCTTTCTATAATTGTTTTAAATTTTTTATAAGCATTTTTTTATCGTATTAAAGGAATTTTTTTAATTTTAGGTCAGATTAAATGTGGAATTTCTTTTTTAAATTAAATAATTAAAAAAAAATGTATAATAATAAAATTTTATTAGCTTGATATTGATATTTCTTTTGAATTCACATTGTAATTTATTTTACCATATCATGTAATTATTTTTTTTACTATATTCTCGATCCCATTTAATATTGAAAATAGATCATCAAAATCAATCGCCTTTTTTAAAGAATTATTTCGATTATAAATCTGATATATGCGATTGATAGCTTAGAAAATTGTAAAGAGTTAATTAACCCTTACCTACATATCTGAAACTGCTTTCACTTTTAAATTCTTAGTTATTTAAAAATTAATTTAGAAAGTAATAGGGAGATATAATTTTTTGAAGTAGTAGAAAGATTATAATTTAATTTGTGATATAATCGAAAATAATTTATTTAAACTTTTTTAAAAAAAAAATCATCAACTATTTTCATGCTTTAAAGCGGACATAAGAATATACCTAAAAATACTAAAAATAGTAATAGAGTAATAAGAGAGAGTTCAACAGCTAGATGCAAACTCAAATGAAATACCAAAAGCAAAGTAGGATATTGCGTAATTCTTAATGTTTAATTTAAAATTTTTCTTCTAAAACTTATTATGTAGATTCAAAATTTAATAATAAACATTTAAATTATAACCTAGTAAACTATATACCAAAAGATTTATGCAAATTCTTTCCTTTTAAAATATTTACAATTAAATGGAAATATCACCGAAGAGAGAGTAAACTTATATCAAGAATGGTGTATTAACCATGACTAAGAAGGATTTATAAAACAACCTTTAGAAAGAGTTTATTTTTTTCACATTAATCATGTCCAATATTGAGAGTAATGATCAACTCTACCTCGCTAGACCATAAAAAATCTATATATTAACTTTACAATATTTTATAAGTATAACAGTCTCGATGTCGTAATATCCATACCTTTTTATATAGTAAAAATGAAATCATTCTTAGTTTGCAATATTAAAAAATTAATTACAATATATAAGTTTAATTTATGATGGCTATTTTTTATGTAAAATATATCAAACAAAAAATTACATTTCTTGTTAATATAATCAAAAATTCTTAATTAGATTTAAGATATTTTTTATTTGATTTGTATATTTTATAAGAATAAAATTAAAATATAATAAATTTATTTTTATAATAACTCATTTAATATTCTGAAATAATTATTTTTATATTTGGTTACTTTATCTTTAAATTCAAAAGATATAGGCATTTTATCTATGAAAATCATGCAAATATACATATCTTTTTGGAGGTAATTTTTAAAATGCATAATTCTTTTATTAATTGAAACTAATAAAATTCCATAAAGATTATATTTTATTAAGTTATAATAACAATAAATAGAAAGGAAAAAGCTTTCAAGAAAGAGATATGTTCCTACTAAACTTATAATTGTGTGAAGGTTTTTACTTACAAGCATAATTAGAAAAGTGAATATTATTAACAAAACATTTAGATACTTAATTGACAATACATAAAAATTATCAATATTTTTATAGTTTTTATCACTTGTTTTAGCTTTCAACTATTAATTCTACTTCTAGTAGTTGAATTATTTTTTGTTCAAATGATATGTAAATTTAATTTATATTTTATTTAATGATAAGGTAAAATTTTTTGAGAATAAATGAATTTTTTGATAAATATACAATGTTGATTAATTAAGATTTAAATAAGTCTTAAAATATATGAGGAAAGTGAATATACAAAGAATTTGAAGCAAAGTAAAATACAAAAATTTTAGAAACATATTGGTCAAATATAACAAGATATTCTGAGTCGATAAATGAGAGCATGAGCGCTAAATATGTGCGCTCATGCGCTCATAAAATTAATTCTGAGTCCATATCAAAGGACTTTTGTCTTAATTCAGGTTCTTAAATAGCAAACCTCTCTTCCTTATAAAGCCCTATTTTTAATAAATTATTAATTAATTATATTGATTTTAATAATATTTATATTTACGCAATTTATTAAATTTTAAAGTAAGATCAAAACATAATTCTCTTTAGAGAAATTTGATTAGTACTATTATTTTTAAGTTTTAATTAAAAATTAAAACTATATTATTAAAATCAATATAATTAATTAATGATTTATTAAAAATAGGTCTTTATAAGGAAGAGAGGTTTGCTATTTAAGAACCTGAATTAAGACAAAAGTCCTTTGATATGGACTCAGAATTAATTTTATGAGCGCATGAGCGCACATATTTAGCGCTCATGCTCTCATTTATCGACTCAGAATATCTTGTTATATTTGACCAATATGTTTCTAAAATTTTTGTATTTTACTTTGCTTCAAATTCTTTGTATATTCACTTTCCTCATATATTTTAAGATCAGTTTTTTTTTTTTTTTTTTTTTTTTTTTTATTTAAATCTTAATTAATCAACATTCTATATTTATCAAAAAATTCATTTATTCTCAAAAAATTTTACCTTAATAAAAACCTTGATCCTTAATAATGAAAATACAAACAAAATAAAAAATGTGGCACTAATTTTGAGTTTAAATATTAGAAATAATTAATTCTATCATTGAATCCATAAATATATTAAAATAATTCAGTATTGAAATAAAAAGTAAAATTTAAAAAATAAAGGAAAAATAGAAAAATTATTTTGCATGAGATAATTACAATTATTTTTTTCAAATACTTTTTTTGAAAAAGTCAATGTATAATAAATTAAAATTAATGAATTTTTTTATTTTTCCTTATAATAAAATTCTTCTATGTTATTACGATAATTGACATCATCAAATTTAATCAGAAATACAGAGATAGATTTAGTCCAATCACTTGTAATGAAAATTTATGATTGTTAATATAAAGATATCTTGTAATATTATAAAATTACTATAATTAAGTCACTTTGATATAATATTATTATTTTTAATTAAATTTGAATTTTTTTTTAATTTATACAAGCCTTTTTAAATTATTTTCTTGCAATATCATGCTAGATGCTATAAATCTACTAATGTCCATTAAACAAACCCCATTAAAAAAAAAATTAAATTATAAACAAAATTTTAAATTTCCAGTAGTTATATAAATTATAAAAATAATAGAATAAATTTTTTAAATAAAAATTACATTAGTTATGCAGAAGGTTTTTATAAATTAATTAATTATTAGAAATCAGATAGATTATAATTGCGAGTGAAGGAAAAGAGGTATAAATAAGGAATTTATTGATAATTTTGTAATCATATTTTCTAAACAAGTTTAATTTTTTATTGGAAAATCACTTATTTTTTATGAATCCTTAATAATAAAATTCTATTATAAATAGATGAAATAAATGCAATTAAGTTACTAATTTTTAAACACCATAAGTGTTTTAGGAGCTTTATTATATTTTACTATTAAACCTTGTCGTTTTGGGCAATATTTTATATTATAAATTAATTACTAAATTTGCGATCACCCAAGATAATAATTGTTAAATGCTGCTTTCTCGATAGGGATTGATATTATTAAGTTTAAAAAAAACCTATAATATATAATCCGACCGAGACCCGTCCCCCCCGTACCCCTCTTATGACCCCGTACCCTCTTCTTAAAAATACCCTTACCAAAGCCGTACCCCCCCCCATAAAATCCCACATTTCATATGAAATTTTTTATCCTCGCAGTCTGAATCGATTTCCTTCATGACATCTCGTCATCATATATAGATAATTTTTTATATGAAATATCATAAATTTTTGAATATTTATTCTTTGCTTAATAACCCATAATAGCATATTAATTTCATTTTTTTTTTAATTTTTCAACTCTCGCCATTATTTTTTGAGTACACATTCTCATAGGAAATTATTTATTTTAAGAGCAACACATTGATAATCATAATTATATTTTAAAATGATAATTATTTATAAAGTACTAGATATAATTCTTAACAACTTTGGGCAATGGACCTCTGCGATGGGGCGCTAAATGTTTTTTCTATATTTTTTTAATGTTCTAAAATTCATTAAAAAATTAAAGTAATATGTCATAAGTCATTATAAAGCTCCTTATGGCTTTTAAAAGCAGTCTATAACAACAAAAATTATAATTTCAATAAAATCATAAAATATATTCAATTTTGAATTAATATTACTAATTTTAGATATTATATGATTATTATATTTATTTTTTTCACAAATTTATATTCTAATATCATGATTAGCTGTTATAAATGCTACAAAACATTAAAATTTTATGTTATCTTCTATATCAGTAAGCTAAATGATTGTATTTGTAGCATTTATAACAGCTAATCATGATATTAGAATATAAATTTGTGAAAAAAATAAATATAATAATCATATAATATCTAAAATTAGTAATATTAATTCAAAATTGAATATATTTTATGATTTTATTGAAATTATAATTTTTGTTGTTATAGACTGCTTTTAAAAGCCATAAGGAGCTTTATAATGACTTATGACATATTACTTTAATTTTTTAATGAATTTTAGAACATTAAAAAAATATAGAAAAAACATTTAGCGCCCCATCGCAGAGGTCCATTGCCCAAAGTTGTTAAGAATTATATCTAGTACTTTATAAATAATTATCATTTTAAAATATAATTATGATTATCAATGTGTTGCTCTTAAAATAAATATTCCTATGAGAGTATGTACTCAGAAAATAATGGCGAGCGTTGAAAAATTATAAAAAAATGAAACTAATATGCTATTATGGGTTAATAAGCAAAGAATAAATTTTCAAAAATTTATGATATTTCATATAGAAAATTATCTATATATGATGACGAGATGTCATGAAGGAAATCGATTCAGACTGCGAGGATAAAAAATTTCATATGAAATGGGGGATTTTATTGGGGAGGGGTACGGGTGGTAAGGGGGTATTTTTAAGAAGAGGGTACGGGGGGTACGGGTCTCGGTCGGAACATATATATTACAAAGATTTTCAATAAACAATATTTGCAATGAGTAATGCAGAATTTAAAATTTAATATTTATAGCTAACCCCTACTGCTACTTATTATAAGACAGTCACAAACTTAAAAAATTAAAATTCAAATCATTTTGTCAGCATTCCTGCTCAAAGAACCGTTGTGAAGTAAAATAATAGTGATGTATATTAATTTTATAAATTAAAATTTCAAAATATGTTGAAATTTAAGATAATAGTATTTGCTTCAAGAAATTATATTCAAAATGAAATTAAAATAAAATTTTGAATTTTAAGTGTTAAGAACTAAAATGGAACAAAATTCTTATTTAAACTTATACATGTTGAATTCTGAACTTATAATGAAAAAGAATTTTTGTATAATACATTTATTTTGATGAAAAAGCTTAAATAATTAATCAATCATTTAGAAAAAATTTTAAATTCAGCCAATAATTAGAAATCTAAATATTCAAAATTATTGATCCGAGATATATAATAAATTTAAATCATATTTATAATTAATATTTCTAACTTTACTATATTTAATTTCTCAATGGATTATATTCGATGATCCTTGAGATTAAGTTTTAATAGGTGCGATCTGTGATTTTTCTTCATTTTACCATCAACTTTTGACATTAGGTCTGAATATTCTCCATCCTTTATTTCTAAACAATCTTTATTGTTGATATGTTGTTTGTTTAATTTTTTTTTAATTATATTTATTTTGGCGAGCTACCGTGAAAAAACAGATCGTGGTAGCTCGCCATTTTAATTATTAGTTTCTTATACATTCTTATATTTTATTTTTCGAACATTGATTATTTATATTGAATAAATTTCAGGTTTAT
>ARYC01018457.1:0-23246 GCA_000711775.1 Oxytricha trifallax
TGCCTCTATAACTGAGAGCTTATATGAGAGCTTTCCAAGCCTACAAGTTTAAAGGGAAGTTTTAAGAGTATTATAGAAGATATATGAGTGCTAAGAGACGAACCAGCTCTAAATATAGGTGAGAAAGTAACCATTTTAACTTTCAATAATAAGTTGATTATAGTACTTACCGATTTAGGAGGTGCACCTAATTAAGTACGTACTGCTTTAGGAGGTATTTTGTGATTTTATGATAAAATTAGGGTGCTCCTAATTAAGTACTAGCTTTAATTAATGCTCCTAATTACGTACTAGCATTTTAGGAGCTGCTCCTAATTAAGTACGTACCAATTTAAATTAAAAAATATGGAACTATAACAGTAGAAATTGATATCAATCTCTCAAGTTTGAAACAAGTTCTCAAAACCTTCTCCAAATCCTTCTTAGAGGTTGACCTCCTATCGGATGCCCATATTTAATAGTAAGTATTACAGAGGTATATAATTGAAATCAATAAACTTAAATTTGAATATCATTTCTTAGATCTGTAAACAAGATGGAGTCAATGAATGATGTAATGAAAAGAGTGCAAGCACAAGAATTGATTCAGAGATTTAGAAGCAATTAGGATT
Organism: Oxytricha trifallax; assembly: GCA_000711775.1. Lineage (NCBI taxonomy): Eukaryota > Ciliophora > Spirotrichea > Sporadotrichida > Oxytrichidae > Oxytricha > Oxytricha trifallax. Next base: position 612 of record ARYC01018457.1, read on the forward strand.
TGCACCGCTACCTGGTGCAGCAAGGTAATGAACTCATAGCTTCTAATCTTAATTATGTAGTTGGTTTGTTCTTGCCAACGATGGAAGGTACTAAAATATCTTTTCTAAGAGCAATACTCAGCGAAGAAAAGAAAGCATTGAAACTTATGATGTAAAGTTTGCAGAGATTCCAAACTATCCAGAAATCTCAGTGACTTATTTATATGATGATGCTATGAAAGAATCAGAGGTTTCGCAGTATCTGTCTACTAAGAAGCAGTTGTCAAATAAACTACCTGAAAGAAACTATTTCTTTGTCATACTTGCAACAATCAAAAGTGTTTACTTGAAAGAAATTATTCAAGAATCTCATAAGAAAAGGTTTATCATCTCTTCAGAAGATAAGGATAAAAAGGGATCAAGATAAGTGAGAGCTGGCTATCAGAGCTGCAGAAGCATCCTTATATTTCAAGCAAGATTTGTAGCTTAACTCTTTAAAAAATTTGGTACTGGCATCTTCTTGATGAAGGAATAGAGCAAGCATCACAGAGAGCGAAAGTCGCAGACAAAGTATGAAGTTAGCAAGAGACTTTTATATTCAAATATTCAGCCACCAGAGTCAATGAACATAGATGCTGGAGCTGGCAGTAAGAGAAGAAACTTAGGTGGAGGGAAGCAAGAAGTAGAAGTAGAAGAAAAGAAAGAGAAGCCAGCTCCCTCTAAAGAATTTTAAATGTGACTTATATATTCATTAACTTAATTAACTACAAAACTTATTTATATACATTCACTCTCCCTTCTTTAGCACACTTTTAAGCCAACAAATTATCTACTCTCTTCGCTGAGCTTTAATAAAGTCTACTGTATCGATAGGTTAGGTCATGCATCAAGTGATATAGAAGCTGTTTCTTTTAATGACCTTTTTATATTCCCAGTAGAATTCAATTCCATTAAACTATGGACTGTAAGGTACGTTGAACACTGGCGTTATTCTAAGTTGATCATAACTTTTCCTTGTTTCTTTTGTCTTATGAACAGAAAGATTATCAACGAATAGTATAATCTCTTATTCAGGGTACTTCTCTCTCAGCTGTTCTAAGAACTTTATATACTACTCTGTCTTAATAGAGCTGAGGATGAATAAAATAAGTTTCTAAACCAGCATCCTCGCTAATTCCTCCAAGAATTGCCATTGTTTATACCTTGACTTTTTAGTCATAAACTTCTATGTTGCTATGCCTCTTATACCAAGACTTCTAGATGAAAGTGTTGAAGTAAACACAGCCTCGTCAGCATGAATAAACTTAATATTATTCTATTAGGCTCTCTGCATTTAATTATAAATATAATTTAAGTTGTTGTTGTAAAATGGCAGAGTGAAATCAATTACTCTCTTGATACGATTTACAACTTTGTAAGAGATACCGTTTCGATTATAAATGTTTGCAACAGACTATGCAGAGATCTTCAACTCAGGGAACTGGCGATGAAACATATAGCTCGTTAGTCGAGAGAGAAGTGAGCCCAATACTGCAAAGTTTTTTCATTAATAAGATAGTCAATATGCTTCTATAGAACTTAGACTTCCTCTTAGACTAAGAATTCAGCTATTATTGCTTTAATTACACAGCTTTCAAGCAGTGAGAACGAACAGTTGAGGGACTTCGCTTTAAGAGCAGTGCAATAGACTTATAGTTCAGTACTGGTTTGAGTTAATCACTGTATATATCACATCCATAACGCAGTTTAAACACTAAATCTATATACTCTTCATCATAAATAGAACCCAAAAGCTTGTAATTTTAGTCTCGCATTAATTAATAACCCCAACCCCTAACAAATTCCCTACAAATCAAAGCACTTATAAACCTCATTAAGGGGTTTTGGGGTTTTGATTGTGCACTCTCATCGCAGAATCCAGCCAATAGATAGCAGCAATCCCACCAATCGTTGTGAGAACCTAGCAGTTTGTCAGGGCCAAATCACTATGAGTTGCTAAGAACTATTGAAATCGATTTGGAGCTCCTTTAGTGGTTCTATTGCTGCTTTTACTGCTAACTTTCGCTGCTTCAAATACATGTATTCCTACTCATTCGAACTACTGGGGACTTATGACCAACTTTTTAAATATTTAATCTTGATTTCATTATTCAATTTACCGATATTTGTATTTTATCAATATAATAAAAATTAATTATTTTTTAAGCATATAAAATTAATATAAAAACTAGGGATTTTATTGTTATTATTAGTTATTTACTTTTTCAAATTTATTAGCTGGTGAATTTAAAATGCTCTGAATTTAATCATTGAATATAAAATTCTCACCAACTGGATTGCTCTTCTACCTCTAAACTTCATCAAATCTTTATTGAATGCTTGCAAGTTCATCTCTTCGGCCAGGGAACAATTACTTACTCTTGAAATTAGTCAAAACTCCTGTTGAGCTCAAACCGTTATTGTTTAAGAAAGCAGGGTCTAATCTGCGTTTAAAAGCCGCAATATCATGCAATTATTGCTTCTTCTGTCTGTGACTTAGTGGATTCGTTTCTCTCAACTTCTGACTTTAACGAGTAATTCAACATAGAAAATTAAAAATATTCATCGGAAATATGGAAAAAAACCTTATAAATTATAAATAAGTAATTCAAGCCAGCTTAGAATGATTGCTATGATTTTGGTTTATCAAATTCGAAATAATTAGGATGATATTTTATGCCACTGCCAAATGTCTAATATTCTTTCCAATGTTTATTTAAAGCTTTTTTAGTGTCTTCATGCTATTATGTATAGTAATGTGTCATTTTTGTTATTTCACTTTATCTCTTTTAGTATTAAGAATAGTTTAGGGTTCTTACTTTAAATTTAAAATTTGTTTTGGAGATATCAATTTAAATCTCTCAATTTAAAATTATAATCAAACATTTCATTTTTATTATAATGTGAATTAATAATAAAATAAAGCAAATTCTGATAATTGTATAATTATATTAGATTTTAAATTGCGAAGTCTACTATTATTATTGTTTTTATTAGGAACTTTAACTTTAAAATGGTTATGTTAATTAGTAAGGGGCTTAGGTATATTGTAGAATACCCTGATTTTACTATTAATCCTGTGAAAACGATAAGATTTAGTTTTAAATTTATATTTTGGGAACATTTTTTTAAATATGTTATTGCTAATCCTGACAGTATGACTAACTACTGACTTTAACTTCTATATTTCTAATGTTTAGTGACATGTTCTTTAACCATTTAATATCAGTCTTAACATTAAATCGTGAGAAATATGGATCTTGATGTAATTACTATGCTGACGCTCTTTTATTGGGATTGATTTTAAATATTTATTTCTTTATTTCGAGAGCTTCTTCACTAGCACTGGGGATTATAAAATTCATGGGTTTCTTTTTTTAGGCGAAATTCTCTAATTTTATATTTCTCTTTTTAGCGAGCTTATAGCCGTCTTTCCATTGTTCTAATTCCCAGTAATTTAAAAATGGCATATAATTAGTCCAACTCTGATGTACCTGTGAATAAGGGGTTAGCATTGAAAAATTCTGAAATTACGCAACCGATCACGAATAAAGCCATGTAAACAATTATCTAAGGTTATCATGAATATAATTAAGTCTTAAATATCTTCGTAGTTTGAAGCCCTTAATTCGAATTCAAAATAGTCTGAAATAGAAATTCTAATATTTTTCAGATTTTGATTTATATTTACTCATTCTATGGTTCTACTTATATTTGTTACTTTATATCAGCTTTTTGATTATAATATTGAGAGCGCGGTACACATTCTGGACTTCTATACCATCACTTAGAAAAATACAATGTCATTAGACCAGTAGTTTTCCCAAAGTCCTTAACTGTACCAAAATCAATAATTTTGACTTCATAGGAATGAAATCCAATACTGAAATTCTCTGGCTTAATATCTCTATGAATGAATCCTAGAGAGTGAATATAGTCACAAGCTAGCGAAATCTATTTTATAATCACTCTGATCTCCTAAACACTTAAATTTCTCGACTCTTGTCTCGTTTGTTCTTGCATAAAATTTGTCAAATTGTAATCTTAATGTTCAAATACTTAAATTAATAAAAGGAATTAATAATACCATATGCACTCTTTTATTATCTAGCTCGCATCTTTCATTTAAACGACATTTGGATGACTAAGTTATTACAAAACCTATATTTCCCTGATACTAAATGAATCCTCAATTGATTAGTATGACTTTTTTTATTTTTTTATTGCTACTTTTTTTCCTGTTTTCAAATCAACACATCGGTATGCATTCGACATCAAATAAATAAGTGACAATATAACTTTTAAGCAAATTATTTGTGAAAAAATGAATAAAAAAATAATTAATATTAAAATAAGAAATTCAAATTATTGTAATTATATGCTTGATTAATATATTTCAAATTCATTTTGGATTATGTATATATAAGTTATCATTCATTGATTTCATTATATTTTATTAATTGATTTAAATTTTAAAATGTTTTTTAAAGTTTTTCTATAATTTATAATTTTTTGTAGCCAAGGAGACATAAACTCAAGAGTTATTTTAAATATTAGATATTTAAAATATATTTCACTATCAATAATTGAATGAAATCAATTGAATAATTTAAGAATATTTTTAAAAATATATTTTCTGATTAAGTTTAATAAATTTTATTTTTTAACTATTATTTCTTATTTTGGCCTATTTAATTTTTGTCAATTTTTACTCAATCTAAATTGAATCTATAATTAATATTATCTAGTTTAAATATTTTCCCTTAATTTTGATACTATAATTCTAAAATACCAAAAGTACCTGAACCTGATTTAGCGATTGATTCATATTGGCCAATCATGAAGACCTTTTCTTTTCTATTTTATGTAGAATTACCTGTTTTACTTATTTTTATCTCAATAACTTTATAAAATTGGTTGTAGATTATGTTATTTGACTTTAAATAGTCCCAAATTATACAATGAAATTTAACAATATTTCATTGTAAGAATTATAAACTTAGCTTATATTAATTAAAGAGAGTTAGGGCATAAATCAAAAATATATTTTTTATCGTGATTTAATCTTATGTTTAAAGACATATTTCAATAAAAGTTAAGCGATTATAAATGATTTGCTTTAATTTTAAGGATTTAATATGATAAAAATGATCGTAAAATAATAAATACTGTTGCCTTTTATTTGAAACTGGTATAATTTTATTTCATTTCAGCATATTTATTTAATTCAATTTACTGCAGTCTTTTTTCTAATTAAATTTAACTGAGAATTTATTTAATAAAATTTCAATAAAATAACTATGATTAATTCTTTAAATCTTAAAAATAATCAACTTAAAAGCATTCCCTTACGCCCTTAAAAATATTAAAACATTGAAAGGCCATATTTTTATATTTTACTCGAATTTAATTACTTTTTATAATAAGTTTGTTAATAAATAAATTAGTATATAAATTATCATGAAAATTTTTATTAGATAAGTTGCTTACAAAATCTGTTTAAAATATATTGCCTATCAGCTTTCACAGTTTAATTTGAAATAATCAATATTCACAATAATAATGTATAATAATATTTTATATTAATAAAATATTATAATTTATCTAAATAATTCGATCTTTATATTTTCGAATAAATTATTGATTTATTAATACTTTCAATTGTCATTAAAATTTTCTATAAATTTATTATCGATTTCAAAATATATTTCAAATTAATTTTGAATTTTATACCACTTCTAAGCTAAAATTAACTTAAAAAAATTGTTATCTTTTTAACAACAAATCCATTATTAGTGTATCAATTTATTAATATAGCATCAATCTTTGTATTGTTTGCTTGATGTTTATCATAATCCTAATTATAAATATGGTCACTACTTGAGTGCATCCCCTATACTTCAAATCTTACGCTTTTCTTTGTGTTGGAACTTGGGCATCGAGATTAGTTCAACTCACTTTTCTTACTGTTGTTGATATAAATCTATAAAGTGTAGAGATTTATGATTGTTTTAATCACTGATTAATAAAAGAAATTTTTAAGAGTAAATAGTACAAAAATAAATAAGTGTTTCGGATGTGTCATAAGTATTCCTAAGGGAAAAGCTCTCCTTTTAATGGAACTATCACTCTACTTTTAATAAAAATTGTTTTGTTGATTTAAGGCATGACCCCCCATTAGTACTGTTCTCTCTAGATTTTCTTATAATCCTAGGTTTCACATACTATTCATAGGCATGTAAAATTTAATGATCTCTACCATATTGCCTTGATGCCCTCTATGTTTAATGTGAAACTTAAACTGTTGAATCTGGTCTGAATTGCTTTTTAAACTTAGGTTTTTGTTATAATCTTGTTGTCTTTTAATCTTAATGTGGCAATGGCTTGTTTAAATTTTTAAAGTGCTAATGATATCTTAAACTGTCATCGTTTTCACTCTAATCCTCTTGTTTATTGATATGATTGTTCCCTCTCTGAGATTGTCTCATTATACATTTCCTACTGTTTGAGCTAATTTTGATACTTTTAGAGCAGCATCTTCTCTAATTTTTTAGTGAGATATTTCAGTTCTTTCTTATGTTCTAAGTTCTCTTTCTTTATTTTATCTGCAAGAGAAAAAAATCTTTGATATCAGAGATATGCTTGGACATTAATTGCTCTTTTTAAAGATTATAGTTATCTTTTATATCATCTATTTCTTCCTTGGCTTTTTATACTTTTAGCTCTGCATCTAACATCAGTTTTCTCAATTCATCAATTAAAAAATGTAATTTTCATTTGATACTGTACTCATATTAAAATTTATTTAAAATGGTCTTGTGAGCTTTCTTCAATTAATGAGGTAATTTAATATTGTGTTCTTTCTCAACCATGCTCGTATCTTATAACGGCTTTTCATTTTGATGCTAAGATTTCCCCTTCTCACAAAGTTATTTCAAATGTTTTTATGTTTCAGTTTAAAAAGTATGAACTAGTATCTATTTATCATAATCCATAATCTCGATTTGCTCCTACTAGTCACGTATCTTTTGCTAAAGTTTATTGATTTATTGCTCTGATTAAGTAAATTTTACTTTGAGATCTTCAAGTTTGCGAAGTAGTTTCTCTTGTAACTATTAATTTTATAATTCTATGTAGTTTATTTAGATCAATTAATCAGATAATAAAGTGGATTACTGGTTGATTTGGGATAAAAGTTATAATTTTTCTTTAGAGAATTGCTCAACCTATAAACTCTGTTATTCTAAAATCGTAAATATCTATTATTAAATTACTTAATAAATTCATAAAAACTTTTTATAAATGTTATAACTAGTCTTCATCAAACTTATTTTCAAATTGTGAGATATGTTTCTCTAGGTATTTGCACTTGTTCATTAAATACTGAACCTAGTCATTTTTATCATCGAAAGTGTTTTAAAGAAATATCTGCTAGCCTTGAAGTTAAACAATTACATGTCTCTATTTCTGTCTCGAGAATTGGAATGAAATTGCAATAAATCTATAGAAAACCTTTTGCTTCAAATTATCAACATGTTTATATCTATATTGATAAACTTTATCTTTATTTAGCTTTTACATTTAAGTATAGTATTTCATATTCTGTAAAATTGTCTAAGTTTTACTTTTCTTTTGACTCTTAACTTATTTTATAGCTTTATATTGAGGTACTAAAATTTGTAACTATTTACTTTAAGGTTTTTAATACTTTAAATTTAGTGAATCTTTATTTTTAAAATTCATATCTGAGCTTCATTTTCCAAATGTGCAAGACTTTATATTAAGTTTTAGCATTCTAGTAATTCATTATGGCTGTTTGACATTTGTCAGTTCTATGCTAAAACCCCGTTATTGAATTAACTATGAAGATTGGGGAATAAGAATAATGAAATTAAAAATATATTATTATTATTGGCTGAAATTAAATATAATTAGGCTAAAAACATATTTACGCACGCATATTGGATTATTTTATAGAAAAAATTATTCGAGCAAATGGTTTTAATAATTAACCACAACTTTAATAATTGACGCCAATAATAATTAATTCTTAATTTCATTATTTTTAATCACCAATCTTCATTCTTAATTGACTAATGGGGTTTTATTTCGGACAAGAGTTTTAAAATGCTCTTAAGAATATCTTTTTCTTCAAAATTAACCAAGGTATTTAAAAGAATTTAACTTTAGATTCTAACGTTATTTAAATTAGATAGTTTTTGTGCCACTTCTTTAGATATCTCTTTTTAAATTTATTATAGAGGGCCTTTTTTGCATGTTCTATTTTGTAAAAGAGTTGAGCAATGAAAGATTTTATTAGTAGTGATTTATTATGCTTTTGCTTTATTTTATGTTTGAAAGTGCGTTTCCTATACAAAATATCCTAAAAGATTTTATTAAAGCATTATGATTCATAATGGAGCTTTCAATATTTTATGATTTTACAAGGGAATAGTTTTGAAAGGACATCTTAAAATTGTCTCATTTAGAATCTCTTTCTGAAATAATTCACAAGTGAGTTATAATACTCTTGTTACTAAGGATTATAGGAAAATTAGTATTGCCTTGATATAATCTTCCGCTTCCTTAATTCTTAAATTTATCAATAGATATACAAACTTTAGAAGGATTTTTATCACAATATTATTGCTTTCCTATATTTATAACCCCTCCACCTCTACATTATTTATCTGTTTTTATATAATTGATGTATGAATTCAAACTTTAAGTTTATCTCTTTTTATACTTTAAGTTACTTGACATGCTTTTACAGTGCTGAATTCTATCTGAAGTACAGGAAGCTAATCAATTTTATGAATCTCTCTTTTTTAATATTTTTCTGCAATAAATAGTTCTTTAATCTCTTATGAGTTAAGCAACTGAAGTAAAATTCTTTAAGCCACTTCTTTTTCAATTATTGTAGGAATACATTCGATTTGGTAAAATGAATTAAAATTAAATTAATTAAATATTTTAATCATGGCAGTTATCAAATCAAAAGTGACTCAAAATTCAAAAATAAATGGATTCTACGGTAGATCCGGCAATTTAAGCTGGACAATACTATTGACATTATTCGCAAATTATCCAAGGAAGCTAGATATTTTGATTTTGAGCTAACTCCCAAAAACAGTATAATGGGTTTTTCTCGCTTGGGCGATGAGATAAATTTATTATAGCAATAACAACCACCGTCTCATTTTTAATGAGCTATCCAGAGAGTATAATATTGTGAGGGTTTGGAGACATTTTCCAAAAACATAACTGAAGGTAATTAATAATTAATTAATTTTAATTTTAATTCATTTTCCCAAATCGAATGTATTCCTACATTAGTAATCTCTGAATTTCTTAGCAATTTCTATTTTCCTCTGCTCATAAATATCTTAATTTAGCTAATCATTTTATCTTTGCATATAAGCCTAGCTTTATTCAATTTCCATTAGTATCTACTATAATACTTTATTTTCTTCTTCTAGATATTCTAAATGCTATTTAAGCTGTTCTTACATTTCTTAAAAATGCTCCTTATCATCTAAAGTGGATTTTAGTTGTTTTTATTAATTAATGATTTGGTCTTTAGCTTACTCCACAATTGATCTGTTCTGCTATTAAAATTCTTTGATTTTATCAATTAGTTTTCTGTTTTTATCTTTTAAGTCGTAATTAGCATAATCTCTTTGTTTCAGTTGTTAAAATATAATAAAAAAATATAATATTTAAAGTATATTATATAAGTATAAATATTATTGGAAAAATTCATTATAAATTTAATATGTAAAGTCAAAAATAAAATATACTGTTTATTAATAAAATAGATATAATTATTCAATTATCACTTTAAATTTAATTTGTAATTATATTTTACTCTCAATTGATCATAAACAAGAGAATGTGTTTTATTCAAGCGGCTCTACTTTATCAAGCATTTATAACCTAAACTATAGATCCTAATCTTGTTTCTTTGAATTATTAAAAAGAGAACTCTGACTATTTGATGGCTACTTTTATTAAGGCATTTTATTGTTTATGATGGAATCTGGGGAAATAGTAATTTAGTTTATTTTACTTGATTAAGGGTCAAAGTTATTAGTGTCATTAAGCAATAACCCACTGAAAGTTTGATCAGCCAATAGGTTTGAGGTATCATGAATGTTTATAAAGCTGTTCTCTTTGACATCTAGAAATATATTCAGGTTCATTTTGTTAGATATCTCCAATATTTTTTCAGTTCTTTTTCTCCGCTTCTTTGATTAAGTAGAGCCAATTGTATTCCCATTCTTGCCCTAAGTCGAGATGACTTTCTTAATACTATTATTATATGATGTCAAGTTAAAGCTTATGTTTTAATTTAATGTGCCACCCATCAATTGATTCTTTTAATTATTATTGTTGAATTCCTTCAAGGTCCTTAGAGGAGAGTACTCTGTTTAGATTATCCTGGGAGATAGAATTCCATACAATTAATTTTAGGGTAGTAAAATTAAGTCTCTAGGAGTGTTTGAGAAAGTTGAAACTTGCTTGGTTTGTATAGCTGTACTTTGGTTACTTTTCAAGATAGTTTCAAGATTTTATCTTTTTAATGCTATACTTTGTTACAAATTCATCATTTAATCAGAAAACTTCTAATCCCGGGTTTAATCAACAGATCTTTTGCTAAAAGTGTCACATAACTTGTTCTAGTTTACTATGTAAGTTCTCTCAAACCAAGTATTGATGTGACATTTTCAACATTTCCAGGACTACATAATTTAAGAACAGAATTGATGTTTAGAGCGATTCGCTAGTATAAAGTGTAGCCAAGATTTTTCAAATGATCATTAATTTGAAGTTTTCTTTGAATTTAATCAAGCACAGTGACATTTATGTTTAAGTTAAACAAATTTCAATAATAGCTTGCTGCTTTTTATAAATAACCTCACTTTCTTATCTCTCACTAAGTTTAATTAATACCCCATCTAAATTCTTTAATTAGGGCAATAGGTATATAATGGTTGCCCTAATATTTGGAAATAAATTTACGATAGGATTTCCTTCAATTCTCAAGTTTTCCAGATAACTTAACTACTTAAGTTTCTTTAATTCCTCTATACTAAAGATTTTATTGAAACTTAATCTAAGACTGCGAATATTTGGAAATTGCAATAAATCATCCAATTCACCTAAGTTGTTGTTACTTAAATAAACAGTTTCTAAGGCATTTAATTTTTGAGAATTCAAATTATCTATAAAGTCTATCTGCTTTTCATCTAGTGATAGTTTTGTGTTATTCAGTTAAAATTATAAAACTTACCAAGTTGTGGAAATAAATATTAATTTAAGACACAACCTCATTTATTATATAAAATTTAATGAATTTAATGTCTACTATTTTATACTTAAATGGAAGGAATTAGGCTTGATGTAAACTGCTTAATATAGAAGCACAAAACCTTTATATTATCAACTACCTCTTCACTATTATGAGCAAACTTGAAGGCATCCTTTCTTGAATTTCTTGTCATTATACTGTCATTAAAGTTGATTTAGACAATACATGCAGCTGGTTAAGAGTTCTGCAATTATTAATAGTGGATATGCTACTTTAACTTGTGAGGGAGCCTAGTGAAAAAAATAAATTTTGTCTACTTCGCTCCCCCTATATTTTTAGAAAATTTTATTTTATTTTTAATAGTCTCATAAACATGTAATCTATGATATTTATATAATAATCTTATCGTAAAATCTTTCTTTACTTCCATTTATTTGTATATATTAATATAAAATATTCATATAAAAATTACACAAAGCAAAACAGAAATATTAAATATAAAGCCATGTTTAATTTTTACATCAACACTAATTAAATTATAATATTAAAATTATTTAATAATTTACTATATTAGATTATGTAGTTTAGATTAAAATAAGAATTAAATCATGAATAAAAAACTTTCCTTTTATATTAAAAGTAATTGCATATTTAACAAATTTTAATAAGCAATAAATAAACAACAAAACTTAAAGTTAATTACTTTATTAAGTATAAATCACTCATTGTATAAAATGGAAATTAGTTTGGATAAAAACAAAATACTTTTTTAAATGTATAAATCTTGAAATTATCAGAAGGAAAAATAACTCATAGGATTTTATCTAATTGGTTTATTTTTAGACTATTAAATACTTAGTTTTAATGCAAAGATAATTTAAATTTAGATTTAAGTTTATATAAAATAAATTTATTATATACATTGGGTCTAATATTATAATAACAGTGAAATGAAGTCCATATATTAGGAAAAGAGATAAATTAGGTTAAATTAATAAATCATAAATCTCCTAAATTAGTTTATAAATATATGAAAAATCAAAACGATAATTATTTTAGGATCAAGAGGGGAGCTAAGTGAAAAAATTATTTATTTTTTTCTCACTAAGCTACCCCATTTCAAGAAAGATGTATTGTAGTTATTCGTTTTTGAGAAAAACCAAATCAGTAGCTTGCTTCCTCTAAAGCTATTACCTTTGACAGTATTGCTTCATAAATTAAATAATATGTGAAACTTAATCTCCTTCTAAATTGTGAAAAAATAAAGGAGTTATATTATATTTTTCTCACTAAATATATGGGCTTTAACAACCATTTATACTCCCATAATTAGTTAGTTATCTATTTATTATATGTTATTAAATAAAAAAATTGCTAAAATAAATAAGGTTATGTATAGAAAGTATATTCATTTATACAATTTGGTAAATCTTTGATTTAAGTGAATTGTCAGAAGGTGATTTAGGATTTTTCAAATTGATTTAGCTTAATTTAACCTTCTAGTTTTATTCATATTTCTTAATTAATTTCATATTTTAAGTAGTTTCTGCACCACTAAAACCATGGCTCTAAATCATCTTTTACTATTGTTAATTATCATAAACTCTATGTTAATTATTAGAGTTCATGATTATAATGCTAATATTATTCATGGCCTTTTAATAAGACATGGGTGATGTTAGCAAGGACTCGCTTAATATCGAAATGGAGAAATTACTAATGGGAGATTATTAATTTAGAGTATATCAACCATTATTATTACTATTATTATTACTTTTACTCGAATGTTTTGTAAAGTGTCATTTTAAGGGTCATTACTCATGCTTCTATCTTTTTGAAATGATAACTTAAATATAAAATTAGTTTAGATTTTCTATCATTTTTATCAATAATGAATTCTCACTTTCAGGTCTTTTTTATTTTATGGTGGCAGCTTGTTTACTTTTTATATTTGAATATTTCATTTCGTTTAACTAAATTAAATACTAAATTATGATTTAACTAAAATAAAATAATCATTTAATTTCTTTATAAAATTAGCATTTAATTTAATGAATTCCGAAATAATATCTCATTAATCCTCTAAAATGCCATTCATAATTTTCTATAACTCCAAATCTATGTTATCAGACCAGTAAAATCCATTGAAATAAGAATATAAATACCCTATTAATAACATGAAGACTTAAAACTGATTGACCACTATGATTCTCTAACCTAAAAAAGTACAAGTAAAATAATTATTGACCAATCGCACTAAACTTCTTCAAAAATCTCAATCAAATATCTCCTAAACTCAGAGATAAAAAAGTGATATATTAAATAGACTTAATACAAGTATTAACTTGATCTATGAAAAAATGATTTTAACATAGAAGAGAGCGAAGTTGATAAATAATATTAAAAGTTACAAAATAAAGCATGCAACAATCAGTCAATCAATATCCTACAGAAATTTAGTGAATTAAAAAGGAATTAAGAGAGCTCTTCAGAGTTGTCAGGGATTAATGTTATCATAGATGGAGAGCAGGCTATTGATAAGCATCTTGATATCTATAACATGATTGCTTAGTCAATTATTAAGAAAAAGAAAGAGGTGGATTCTATTATAGAGCTTAGTAAAGACTAGTATGTCACATCCCCATATAGATTAAATATATGATAATTTATGCATATTTTATTTTATTATAAATATATATATAGAGTAAAACATCTTAAGATAAGGCCTCCTATAATATATCAAAAGGACAATACAGATTAGCTATTTTTAATAAGTGAAACCGATAAAAAGATTAAGACTTTCTCAACAAGTTACTATAAATTTTTTTAAAATATAAAAAATGTATAAAATTATTTAATACTCTTTACAATTAAAAAATTAGTTAAGTTTTCTGATGATTTTCCCAATTTTCTAGTATTTTCTAAACAAATTATAAATTGTTGAGAAATAAAGCTTAACAAAGCTAACACCAATTAAAAATACATAAAATGTATTGACCTTTAAAAATATTATAGGAAACCTTATCTCAAAATGTTTAAATCTACACAAATAGTCATAATAAAATAAAAAATGAGAAATTATCATAAATTTAATCAATTGAAGAGGTGAAATAATAGACAGAAAAAAGCTCTAAAATAAAATCAACAGCTAACTGAATCTTAATAAGCAACTAAGCAATAATGTTATAGATATCAAGATGCTTATCAATAGCCTGCTCAACATCTAAGAAAAAATAAATAACTGACAAATCTAAAGAACTAGATTAAATCAGAGAAAACACACAAAATAGCTGTAAGATATAGAAAAACAAAGGGCAGCAGGATTTATTTTGACTTTAAAAATTATTTAAAAACTGCGATATCTTCTTAAAAAAATCATGTACTAAAAGAACAAGCCAATAAGCCAATAAAATCGATCTAATAAAAGCTAATAATCAAAGTTAAGGAGAAAATTGAATAGATTGTTAAACAAGTTTAGTACATTAGTCAATAAAAATCTGATTCCTCTTTAAATGGAATCACAGTAGTCACAGGAGGAATCTATATTTTAAGAGGAGAGATATAGTCTGAATAATGATATAACAGGTAAAACAGAGATCTACAACAAAAAATTAAGAAGATATAAGAGGAACAATGAGAAAATAGATAGGAAATATTAAACCAAATCAAAATGGTAGAAACAAATCAAATGATCAAACTATGAGAGAAAATCATAATTTAATATTTAATGCAGTTAAACGAAAAGAAATAGTCAAATATAAAAAGTAAACAAGCCCCCACCATAAAATAAAAAAGACCTGAAATGACAAGCCAAAATTAATAAAAATAAGACAAAATCTAAACTAAGCTCATAATTAGTTATCATTACAAAAATAAAGCGTAAACACCCAAAAAGCAAACAAAACAGAGTAAAGTAAGAACAAACAAATAATATGGTTGATATATCTAAAACAAGAACCCACCATTAGAAAATACTCCATTTCAATATTAAGCAAGAACTTGCTAACAACACCCACAGCATATTAAACTAATAATAAGCATTATAATATCAATAACAAGTAAAATGATCATATAATTAACATAAAAGATCATCTCACCCATGATTCTGCAGTGCAGAAAATACTCAAAAGATGAATAAATTAACAAATATGAATAAAAGAGAAGGTTAAACTAAGCTAAATCAATTTGAAAAATCATAAATAACCTTCTGAAAATTCACTTAAATCAAAAATGGACCAAAAAGAATAAATGAATATAATTAATAAACATAAACTTATTTATTTTAGAAATTTTTTAATTTAATAACATAAAATAAAAAGATAAATAACAAAAGATGAGAGTATAAAAGTAATTAAAGCCCAGAATTAAGTGGAAAAATATAATATAACACCTAAAATTAAGCACAATAAGAAAAACATCAAAACTCACATAGTATATAATCTATGACAATACGGTAAAGGTAAAGCTTTAGAGGGCAACTACAGATTAGGCCAGTCTAAAAAACGAGAAATACAAACATCATTCTTGAAGGCTACTTATGAGAAAAAAATAAAAATTTGCTACTTAGCTCACCTATGATCCGAAAATAAATATAGACTAAATAAACCACATAATTATAAACTATAGAAAAGCTATGATACAAGAATGTAACCTATCACTCTTTACCTATATAGCACTTCAATTCAGGTTATTATAATATCCTGTAAAAAAATAAAAGTTATATAAACAGCAAATTAAATATCTCTGCATTCTAAGAATTTAATAGTCGAAAAATAAACCAATTGATAAAAACCTATGAGTTATTTTTCCTACTGATAATACCAAGATTCAAACATTTAAAAAAGGAATGGTATTTATCCAAACTAACAACCAGTGAAGACAATGAGTGATTTACACTCAATAAAATAATAAAATTTAAACTATATATATATATATATATAAATATGATAAAATGCAAGGACTATTAATATAAAAGAAAGTTCATACACATGATGAAGCTGAGTTTAAGCTAAACACATAAACTAACAAGTATTAGTAAAGAAGTAAGATAATAAAGAAGAGTATGACTAAAAAGTAAACATGGTTAATATGCAATATTGCTGGTATCAGTGAAATTAGGATAAGAAAATCGTATATTAATATACACAAATAAACGGAAGTAAAGAAAGATCTTACATAAGATAAAGATATAAAGATCAGAAATCACATGTTGATGACACTATTAAAAATAAAATAAAATCTTAGAAAAATTAGGAAGAGCAAAGTAACAAAATATAACGTTCCTAGTCCTCAGTTAAATAGAATTCAACTATTAATAATTCAGAACTCAGAAACACCTGCTGTATCACCTAAATCAACTCTAATGACAGTAGAATAACAAGAAATTCAAGAAAGTGCGTAAAGACTAAGCACAATAGTGAAAGGAAAAGAAAAATAAAGGTTTTATAATGATAGATTAAGAAGATTACATCAAGACTAAATCATCCCATTAAACCATAAAATTAGACATCAAATTCATTAAATCCTATATAATAAAGGACCATGTGTCTTAAATTAATACCAGCACCACAACTTGGTAATTTCATAATTTTAACTGAATAACAAAAACTATCACTAACGAAAACAATGATTTGAAACTTTCTCAAAAAGTAAACCTTAGAAACTCTTTATTGAAATAACAACAACATGGTGAACTACAAAGTTATGAATCAAAGATTACCAGACAGAGAGGAAGCTTCATAAAATCGCGAGCATAGAGGAATTAAAAAAACTTAAGTAGTTAAATCATCAGGAAAAATAGAGAATTGAAGGAAATCCTTCTAAATTTATCTCAAATAAGCAACCATTATATACCAAATCACCAAAAAAGAATTTAGATCAGGTATTAATTAAACTTAGTGAGAGATAAGAAAGCCACCTCATTTATAAAAACCAGCAAGCTATTACTGAAATTTGTTTAACTTAAAATAAATGTCACTGTGTTATTAAAAGCAAAGAAAACTGCAAAGTAATGATCATAAGAAAAATCTTAGTACCTTCATACTAGGAACGATCGAAACTCAATACTGTTATTAAATAATGTAATCATGCAAAGTAAAATATCACATAAATACTTGGCTTCAGAAACTTACATAGTAAACGAGAACAACTTTTGACACTTTTAGCAAAAGATCTCATCATTAAACCCGCGATTACAAGTTTTCTGAATAAATATGAATTTGGAAAATTAATTAAAATAAAATTTAAAATAATTGAAAATCAAGACAGTTAAACCAAGCAAATTTAAACGATCTCAAACACTCATAGAGAATTAAAATTACTACACTAAATTATTGGAGGGAATTCTATCGCCCAGGGAACGAAACAAACGACTCTAATTAAACACATTAAAAGAATTAAACAATAATAATTAAAGTCAATTGATCGGTCCCACATGAAATAAAACATAAGCAATAATAAACACCAGATAATAATAGTATTAAGAAAGAACCTCACATAGGGCAAAATGGCAATACAACTGCCTCGACTTAATCAAAAAAGCGAAGAAAAAGAACTGAAAAAATTCAAAGATATCTAAAAAAATGAACCTCAATATATTTATAGACTCAAAGAGAACACCTTTAAAAACACTAATAATACCTCAAACCTATAGGAGATCAAACTTGCAAAGAGATATTGAGAAATGACACAAAAACTGTAACACTTAAAAGTAAAATAACAAAATTACAATTTAGTTCCATAATAAACAATAAAATGCCTAAATAAAAGTAGCCATCAAATAGTCAAAGTTCAATTGGTAACAATTCAAAGAAACAAAATTAGGATACATAGTTTAAGCCATAAAGTTATAAAGGAAAGCCAATTGAATAAAAACTTAACTGGTCCACAACCAACTGAAAGTAAAATATAAGTACAAATAAAATTTAAAGAGAAAATTCAAAAATTATAGCTATAAACTAATAAAAATATATCTTAGAGATGAATAAACATATTAAAGCTATAACGAATTTTTCCAACAATAGCTATACAGATATAAAAGACTTTAAATAGAAACTTAAATATTAATTTAAACAACGGAAACAAAGAGAGAGGCAATTCGAGGAAAAGATAAAAACAGAAAACTAATTAATAAAAACAAGAATTTTAATAGCAGAACAGAGCAAAGAGCACTAAAATAAAAACCAAATCATTAATTAATAAAAACAACAAAAAGAAACCTGAGATAGAAGAAACATTAATAAGAAATGTAAGAACAGATAAAATAGAATTTAAAATATTAAAAGAAGAAAATAAAGTATTATAGCAGATACTAATAGAAATTGATAGCGAAGCGAAAATGCAAAGATAAAATCATTACCAAAATTAAGATATTTATGAGAGAGGAAAATAAAATATAAAATTCAGAGAAAACTAATGTAGGAATACTTCAATATAAAAAAATGAATTAAAAGTAAAATTAATAAAATATTAATAATTCATAATATTAGGCGAAAAATAAATCCAAACTGACAATAAAATACTATAACGATATCAAATTAAAAATAAAAAGTGCTGGAAATAGATATAATAAAATAAAATATCCAAAAACAGAAACCAACTATCTTTATTGGAATAAATAAAAATAAAAATATATACATACATAGATATTTGAAGAATTCAATAGCAGTGTCCAACTTAAATTGCAGGATCTACCGTAAAATCAAGCCATATATAAATTACGAGTCACTTATGAAAGGAGAAATGCCATTTAAATATGTAATTAATTTAATTTTAATTCATTTTACCAAAGCGAATGTATTCCTACAATAATTAAAAAAGAAATCCTTAAAGAATTATCATAGTTGCATAAATCACAAGACATCAAAGAACTATGGATCCCAGAAAAATATTAAAAAAGAGAGATTAATAAAATTATTAGCAACAAATACTACAGATAGAAGTCAGCACTATAAAAGCATGTAAGTAAATTAAAGTATAAAAAGAGATAAACTAAAAGTTTAAATTCATACATCAATTAACAAAAACAGATAATATGTAAAGCTGAGGGGAAATAAATATAGGAAAGCAATAAAATTGAGATAAAAATACTATAAATCCTATTCTTAGATAAATTTAAAATTAAGAAAGCGGAAAATAATATCAGGCAAAACTAAAAAACTATAATAAAATAACAAAACTATTAAAACACAATTGCAATTAAATAAGAAAGATTATAAATAAAAACTTTAGAGTCCTTTCAAAACCAATCCCTTATAAAATCAGAAAAGATTAAAGCTCCATTATGAATCAAAGGCTCTAATAAAATCTTTTAGGAGAAAATCATGCAAACGCCTTTCAAACATAAAATAAAGCAAAAGCATAGAAATCACTATAAAAAATCTTTCATCACTCAACTCTTTTACAAAATAGAACATGCAAAAAACGCCCTCTATAATAAATTGAAAAAGAGATATCTAAAGAAGTGCAACAAAAAATAGCTAAATTAAATAACTCAGAATCTAAGCTAATGCTTCTATACTTTTATTTGAAAAAAAGATATTCTTAAGGAAGTTTAAAACTCTTGACCGAAATAAAACCAAATTAGTCAATTAAGAATGAAGATTGGTGATTAAAAATAATAAAATTAAGAATTAATAATTATTAAGTCAATCACTAAAATTGTGGTTAATTATTAACCATGGAATAATCTCTTTTAAATAGACAATATGCGCACGTAAATATGTCTCTAGCCTAATAATAATCAATGCAGACAAAGAATAATAATAGATTTTTAATTTAATAACTCTAATTCCCAAATCGTAATACTTAATTAAATAAGCGGATGCAGATGAACTAACAAATAAAAAACAGCCATAATGAAATACTAGAAACATAAAACTTAATATAAAACTTCACATTTGGAAAATGAAGCTAAGAAATGAATTTTAAAAAGAAAGATTCACCAAATTTAAAGTATGAAAAACCTTAAAGTAAATAGTTCAAAATTTGTCATCAAGATAAAGCTATAAAATAATCAAAAGTCAAAAGAAAAGTAAAACTCAGACAATTTTACAGAATATGAAATACTAGACTGAAATGTAAAAGCGAAATAAAGAGAAAGTCTATCAATATAGATATAAACACATTGAGAACATGACCAAAAGATTTTCGATAGATTTATTGCAATTTTTCCAATATAAGACCAAATAGAACATGTAACTCTTTAACTTCAAGGATAGCAAACATTTCTTTAAAACACTTTCGATAATAAAAATGACTACCTGCAGAACGTAACAAACAAGTCAAAACCTGAGAAAAATCCACAATTTGAAAAGAACTTTAATCAAGAAATTAAACATTTATAAAAAGTTTCTATGAATATATTAAGTAATTTAATAATAGATATTTACGATTTTAGAATAACAGAGTTTATAGGTTGAGCAATTCTCTAAAGAAAAATTATAACTTTTATCCCAAATCAACCAGTAATCCACTTTATTATCTGATTAATTGATCTAAATAAACTACATAGAATTATAAAATTAATAGTTACAAGAGAAACTACTTCGCAAACTTGAAGATCTCAAAGTAAAATTTACTTAATCAGAGCAATAAATCAATAAACTTTAGCAAAAGATACGTGACTAGTAGGAGCAAATCGAGATTATGGATTATGATAAATAGATACTAGTTCATACTTTTTAAACTGAAACATAAAAACATTTGAAATAACTTTGTGAGAAGGGGAAATCTTAGCATCAAAATGAAAAGCCGTTATAAGATACGAGCATGGTTGAGAAAGAACACAATATTAAATTACCTCATTAATTGAAGAAAGCTCACAAGACCATTTTAAATAAATTTTAATATGAGTACAGTATCAAATGAAAATTACATTTTTTAATTGATGAATTGAGAAAACTGATGTTAGATGCAGAGCTAAAAGTATAAAAAGCCAAGGAAGAAATAGATGATATAAAAGATAACTATAATCTTTAAAAAGAGCAATTAATGTCCAAGCATATCTCTGATATCAAAGATTTTTTTCTCTTGCAGATAAAATAAAGAAAGAGAACTTAGAACATAAGAAAGAACTGAAATATCTCACTAAAAAATTAGAGAAGATGCTGCTCTAAAAGTATCAAAATTAGCTCAAACAGTAGGAAATGTATAATGAGACAATCTCAGAGAGGGAACAATCATATCAATAAACAAGAGGATTAGAGTGAAAACGATGACAGTTTAAGATATCATTAGCACTTTAAAAATTTAAACAAGCCATTGCCACATTAAGATTAAAAGACAACAAGATTATAACAAAAACCTAAGTTTAAAAAGCAATTCAGACCAGATTCAACAGTTTAAGTTTCACATTAAACATAGAGGGCATCAAGGCAATATGGTAGAGATCATTAAATTTTACATGCCTATGAATAGTATGTGAAACCTAGGATTATAAGAAAATCTAGAGAGAACAGTACTAATGGGGGGTCATGCCTTAAATCAACAAAACAATTTTTATTAAAAGTAGAGTGATAGTTCCATTAAAAGGAGAGCTTTTCCCTTAGGAATACTTATGACACATCCGAAACACTTATTTATTTTTGTACTATTTACTCTTAAAAATTTCTTTTATTAATCAGTGATTAAAACAATCATAAATCTCTACACTTTATAGATTTATATCAACAACAGTAAGAAAAGTGAGTTGAACTAATCTCGATGCCCAAGTTCCAACACAAAGAAAAGCGTAAGATTTGAAGTATAGGGGATGCACTCAAGTAGTGACCATATTTATAATTAGGATTATGATAAACATCAAGCAAACAATACAAAGATTGATGCTATATTAATAAATTGATACACTAATAATGGATTTGTTGTTAAAAAGATAACAATTTTTTTAAGTTAATTTTAGCTTAGAAGTGGTATAAAATTCAAAATTAATTTGAAATATATTTTGAAATCGATAATAAATTTATAGAAAATTTTAATGACAATTGAAAGTATTAATAAATCAATAATTTATTCGAAAATATAAAGATCGAATTATTTAGATAAATTATAATATTTTATTAATATAAAATATTATTATACATTATTATTGTGAATATTGATTATTTCAAATTAAACTGTGAAAGCTGATAGGCAATATATTTTAAACAGATTTTGTAAGCAACTTATCTAATAAAAATTTTCATGATAATTTATATACTAATTTATTTATTAACAAACTTATTATAAAAAGTAATTAAATTCGAGTAAAATATAAAAATATGGCCTTTCAATGTTTTAATATTTTTAAGGGCGTAAGGGAATGCTTTTAA
>ARYC01018458.1:0-60357 GCA_000711775.1 Oxytricha trifallax
CAAGAGTGTTGGTGATGGTTTCAGCACTATCTGCAGAACAGAAGGTTTCAGAGGTTTGACAGTCGTTAGTATTCATATCCATTCTTTCAAGTCATTGACTAAATGACGGTATGATGTGCATGAAACAAATATCAACCATCAATTTTATAGAGATGGACTACAACTTTCATTGGTAAATCCATGCAAGGGTTCGGAAAGTTCGGTTTCTATTAAATGCTCAAGGTGTCTACAAGGCCACATTCGGTGTCAATGCTGCCTAGTATCAGACCTTCGATTTCTTCCTCTCTTCAGCCTGCGCTGAGGTCATTGCTGATTGTTTCCTTGCCCTCATGGAAGCAGTAAGTATAGGAGTTACAAGCAGTCCTTTAAACTTTATTAGTTAGTTAGTTTTTATCATTGAAATTAATTCTGGAGATGCGAAATCAATCCAGTTAGATAATTCAAACATATTCAGTATTTTAAACTTAATTAATCTTAATCAAATATTTATAATTATGTGCTATAGCCCATAGTTAGAATGTAAACCCTAAAACTTTTAATATATCTTACTGAAGCAGATAATTTAAAACTGATAAATATTTCTAATAAAAGTAATATGTAAAAATATGAAAACCAACAAAGAATACATTGCACTGATAACAATATGTGTTGCTTAAATGTATATTTTTTTTATTTATCTTTACAGTATAAAACTAAAAATCCTAAAAATAATTATTATAAGTCTTATTTTGTTTAAACATTAGTTAGATTTTAGGCTGGATCTTAGGCATATTGATAATTATAAGTTCTCAAACTATCATAAGATCTTTCAATTTTACAATAATTAAAGCATTTAAAACCTATGAACTTAAAAAGTCCTGATAAAGGTACTTTAATCATCAGCATCACCAAGTGATTCAGCAAAATCAAGGCTAGTGAAGGAGTTAACGGCTTCTACAAAGGTCTCTCCCCACTCTGTATGAGAAAAGTTCCATACACCATGGTCAAGTTAGCCGCATTTGAAAACACCGTCAAGATTTTTTACAAGTATGTCTTCACAAACCCAAGAGACACCTACTCAAAGAACTTCAAATTGATGATCACCCTCCTCTCAGGATACAGGGCTGGTATTTTCTGCGTTTTCGTTTCTCCCTAGCTGATGTTATGGTATCAATCCTCAACAAAAATACTCAGGTGCTCCAGTCCTTCAATAAGTTAAGAGTATCTACGGAGATATCGGTTTCAAGGGTATATGGAACTGTCTTGGTGCAAGAATAGTCATGGTCGGAACCCTCACTGGCCTCCAATAGTGGATATATGATTCATTCAAGATCACCAGTGGTCTCCAGACCACTGGTGGAAAGTGAGTACACACAGTATAATTTCACTAGTAAATATAGGGGATATTTAATTCAAATAAATTTGAATTAAAAAATTAAAATTTTTTGCCATTTTTTATTAAAGACAATTTTAGTTATTCAATATTGCTAAAAAAATAAACAAGTGAGAGAGCTTTTATTAACTCATTTAAAATTCCACATTTTATTAACACTTATCGAAACTCCCCTCTCTTATTCATATCCACAAGTATTTTCTCAAATTATCTTAATATGAGATCAAAATATTGTTGTGATTCTATCATCATCATATTTGAATCTTTCCATTTAAATTATGGAAGAACAAACACTGCATATATTTTTAGAAATTATTCAAGACATAATTTATAAATTTAAATAAAATGAGAGTCTACAAACGATTTACAGGAGCAATTTGAACTAATTTTTTAAAATCTATATATTTGGCTTTATAATTCATGAATGTTCTATAATTTGTATATGTCCCACAAGGGGTACAATTATTTACTCCTGTACTATTTCTGCTTGTCTATATATAACGGATTGATGTGTTATATGTCGCAGCACATTTTAAGCAATAGAGAAGCAAAAAAAGAATGTAATGTCATGAATTACGATGATTCTGCTTGGAATGACCAAGATCATATTCATATTTAAGATGAAGACTATATAGATGTCTCTTTGAGATTCAAAATATTTTTATACCATTAATTATAAAGAATATTAAGGAGGTTTAATTAAATTGAAATGAATTCAGGGGAATCCTCTATTATAATTGAAATATAATAATTTATGATATTCAAAATAGTGATATGGATGTATATGTTTTCATTTCTATTAGAGTTTATTCGATCAAACGGCACATTAATTTATTTTAAATTCTAAAACAGACTATTCTATAATTTTAACTTTGATGTTTGTGGGCAATCATTGCCTTACTATAGTTTTTTTATAACACTCCACGTTTTCAGACTTCAATATTAACTTATCTATAAATTATTTATGTTAATATTCAGGAAGATACTGTTCTGATGACTATGCATCGGAGTAAGTGGTCACTAGTAAACTTCTAACTTAAAGAAGTTCCAATTGGCTGTTCATGATAGCAAGCTCAATAGCACTAGTTTGCATGAGGAAAGTTTGATTTGTATTATAGCAACATACAAACAGTACTAGTAATTAAAATAGTAAAAATATAAGTTGCGACAGATAGAAAGATGATATTGAAAAAATAGAATAATTATATAATGAATCAACGCTAAAATTGCTCTGAAAATAATATGAATAATATTTTAATTCTATACTGGGAGACTAGAGAATGCAATAAAATGTTTGTAAAAATATAATATTCTTAGTAATTTATAAATACTTTTTCACAAAAATAAACAACCAACTAACTAACTTCATATTAACACAGATACTGGACTAGAGTTTAAACTTCCAAATCAAGACAAATCCTATAAAATATTTATTATTATATATGAGCAATTTGATAAATTATTTTATAAATTTGCGATTATAATAGTTTAAGATATTACAAATATAGTAGTAAATTGAGGAGGCATAAATTGCTAAAATATATAGTAACTATTTAAAATAGCCGCTGATCAGTCTATAATATTGAATGATGATAAGTCCTTATTAGACTACGGTATTACTTTTGAAAATCAGCATGAAGGTAAGTTAAGCTAACTGAAAATTATGTTTCTAAATTATGTAATTCTAAATTTCATTGCTCTATAGGTAAATTACTTCTTTGTATAAGTCAGACGCCCATTATCATGAGAGTAAATTTGAGCCACACATTAAAATCACATGGTTCACATGGTTCATTTGTGAATAATAAAAATTTTACTTAGCAATTGCAAATTCCACTTTGATACAAGCGGGGGAAGCGCACTAATTCCAAGTAGTTAAGATTAACTAGAATTAAGGACTTACCCTAATTGCTCCATCTACGCTCCCAAATCTTTAATAATTAAAAATACAGCTATTTCTATAAGTGATTAAGTGCTCAACTACTAAGATTAAACTTTGGATAACACAATGCCTTTAAGCAACTAAGGTATATTGGAACATACTTATAATAACAGTTAGATATAAAATCCTAGAAAAATTGGTCTATCTTTATCCAATACAGCTTCTAATAACTACAAATCAAATGACGGCAATGGGTATAACTCTTCGTTCTTATGACTTAATAACCCAATCAGGATTTACATTCAAGTTTCTAAGTATGACTGTGCATTGATTTACTTTGAACACTATTAAGAATGTGAAAAAAGTAAACTGGAAATACGATGCACCATGGTATAGAGAAATCTCTGATGAACTTAGTTTTGGATTTGTTATTATCAGAATCCTAAATGTCTAGCAAACAAGTAAATAGTAGTAATATACAAGGGATATGGTGTGTACTCAATAAATCCATGCTATCTCACTGGAAAATATTTGAAAGTAAAGAAAAGTGGATTTGTTAACTGTGAGTGGGCTATGCGAGGCATTTTAAATAGTAATAAAGTGAGCAAAATTTATGCAGATGGGAAGACCTATGAAAGTAAGCTTAACACTTTCAAAGAATGTGACTATAAGACAATATGGTTTGCTCTGAATAGTAAAATAGTTTGATGAAAAAACAGCTCTGCTTAATCTACCTAGTGTTAGGGAGGACAAAGTTAAAACAATTAAATAATAGATAAGGTTCTAGAGTTAGAAGGTGTGCTATTAGATTAAATCATGAAAGACAAAACCCAAAATAAAAACAACGAATTTGATGCTGATTCTGATTCATCATTCACAGACTCAGAAAAAGGAGAAGAACCTCAAAATCTATAAAACAATCCTAATAATTAAGAAATCACTCAAAAGTAGCCTCAAAGTGAAATTCATCTATAGAAGCATGAGTAGCAACTTATGAAAATCTAAAATATACAATATTTAACAAGTAAAAGGATGCCAAGAGGGGACAAATAAAAATTTAAATTGCTATTTTATACCTCATTCAATGCTTTTCAATTAAAAACAACTATGTTATACATAAAAATAAGACAGGGGAAAAACTTGTTGCTTAATATAATCAATAATTTAATTAGAAATAGTTAAACTCTTTATAAACAATCAAATTGCTGCTTATAATATACACTTGATAGGTTATTTTTTATTATTTCCATAATGATGAATTTTTTTGGTACCATATATAGGAAGACTAGGAATCATCTCCAATTCCCTAAAATTAAAATAAGAACTTGAGGACGTTAATTAATGAATTGTGTATCCTTGAAAAGAACTTTTTGATAAGAAGAGTTTAACAGGACTGTAATGAACAAGTGATCATTGAGTCGTAATTATTTGCTATTGGATATTTGTTTTTTATAATTTCGATTTTGTGTTCCTTCTAACTTCCACTGAGCAATTTATTTGTAAAATATTAATATTACTAATAAAATAATCTTTCTTTATAAAACTTAATTAGTATTTTTGAATAATTTTATACCTATATCATAAAATTTCGAATGTCTAATTGAATGATTTCTCAAGTAAAGATTCAATAACAAATTTATTAGTCGCTTTAATTCAAATCAGTTTTCGTGTGTTACATTAATTTGCAATAACTTCATCAAAATGTTATAGAAATAATAAGCATCGATAATGACATTTAAAAATATTATAAATAGTTTAAATTAACCAATAACATAACAAAATTCTAATATTTATAATTATATAAAATGGAAATCATGTTTCAAATGGTAATGCTTTAGAAATTTATAATCTAATAGTATTTTATGCTCTTATTTATCTCTTAATTTTTATCTATATTTGTTAATAAAAAACAAATTATTAGATTATAATTGACTCTAAAGAAAATAAATTATTTAATTTCAATGCAAATGCAGGACATTATATGTTAATATAAGCAAATAACAATAAATTTTATTATTTATATTAACACTAAACAGACAAATGAAAATGATATTGTGATAGCCCATATAACCTACTCTCAAATATGATTACTTTGAAAAAGAAAGATTTTTATAATAAAATATAATATATTGTTAAGAGTAGTATGCAACTTTCACACTTGTTTTTAGAATGTCTTTTTATATTGCCATTATAGGCAAATTAATAACTATTAATATCCCTTCTGTTTTTATTTATATCAATTTAATAATTCACTATGTTTTCATATCCAACCAATAATAATGCTTTTAATTGTTTATTCTTCATGAATATATTTAAAAATAATAATGATAATAGAGTGATAAATTAAAGAAAATTTATAATGTATTTTTTAAGAAAATTATTTAGGTTGCAGCTCGATTACATTGCTTTTTACTATATCTCGCCATTTAAATTATCTCTTTTATTCTATACACTACCTAGTTATGAATCATCTGTCCTTTTTTCATATATTTACTTACTCTAAAAAAGTTTCCCCCTAAAGATTAGACAAATTAGTATAAAACCTTAAGCGATTGAGGACAATTTTCATATTAATGAATAAAACAAGGAATATTCAATCCTATGAATTCAAAAACACTCACCAATTAGCATTTCTATTAAATTTCAACTTAATGATAATTAAATATAGATGCCATTAATGAGGAATACATAGAGAGGTATGCTGGTGAAATTTACATCAAAGGCCAGGTCCAAGTACAGAGATGCAGGTAGTCAGAGGCTACTGCTTGAAGATATGAAAAGTTTACACAAATCTATTTGTGTGTTTTAGTTGACTTCTATGGTAGCATATGCTGAATAAATGCATCATTAAAGAAAATAAAGAGCTTCATAAATTTAAATATATCAATAGCAAAGTAAATTCAGAAAAAATGTTTAAAGTCAAGTTTATGATAAATTTGATTGATCTATTATAAAATAAAGCTCTATATAATAAGTAATGATTTTGGTGGTATTAAAATTGGAAATAATACATATAAATAAAATTTAAATTAAATCAAAATTTTATAATTTTCACAATTGTAGATTATGATGATGAATGATTTAAAATCAAATAAATTTAACATATCACTATTTAATACTAAAATCAAACCATCAATCTTAGTCGTGACGTAGACGTATCTGAGTGAGTTGACGCGACAAATTCCGTGACGTGGCAGTCCTGAAGTAGAAAACTCCGAAAAAACCAATCTCGCTATCACCTAGTCTCCTCCCGAAATCAAGATGTCTGGTTACAACCCGGACAGAGCATGCAAGATTCAACCAGGAAACAGAAGTTGGAGAAAAACGCTTACCGGTCCCACCGCTGCTGGAAAACGTAATCCCTGTCCTTTCGCTGTGGTAGCTTCAGTACCCAAACCCGGTGTGGGAGAAAAATCCTTATCGCTGGCTTCAATGGTTTTCGTCTTCTCACTTTTAGAGGCAGAGCGTACCTCCATCCTGCTCCCTATTACCTAGGAAACTGAACTCAAGCCAGGTAACTCATCTAATGCAGGGAAATCTTAGGATCCAGCTCACTCGAAGAGTGAATGCTGACAGATTGAACCCCGCCGACTGGCCCCTCATGCGGTGCGCCCAGCAACCCCCTACCTGCCTCGATAGGCCTTAGTGTAGTAGAAAGCTCTATTAGAAAGTCCTAAGTGGTTGGTACCACCTAGCAATTAACTTTCTAATTTAATAATTATCACAATTGTAGATTATAAATAATGAGATTGGTTATAATTAAACATATAAAATAAATTACAAATGGTGTTTGTTGATCATAATAAACAATGATTTCTTACTTTTACTTTCTATATTAATTTTATTATTTTGATTTTATTGGTAATACATGAAGTTAAAATATAATATGTAATTCAAGTCATATATAATATTTGATAGCAATATTACAAATAAAAATTAACTTATTAAAATCAAAAAATTAAGTGTAAATAGTATATATTACTATTTTATTTTTATAAATAATATAATATTTGAATTGTGAAAGTGGAGTTGGAGGTAGGAGCAGAAACAAATAGTCAAATAAACTTTTAAGACAGATGTGAAGGAATGGTCTAGATGAACTAGCGATAGTCAATGCTGGAACTGAGTATGAAAGATATGAGAAAAATCTGAACGAAAGCGACAACAAAAATCTGAACGAGCTTGAAACTGCATTATCAGTATATTCAGTTATATACTTGAACCTCAACCTCCAAGAATCACTCAACATAAGCCACAGATAGATTTGAAAAAGGGGGGGGGAAACAACCACAACTAAAATGTTTAAAATTTAAAAAATGTGGAAGAAAAAGGAAGAGAGATCAAGAAACGAATTCATGATGCGGAGATAATGGTTTGAAATAAATTGCAAATAGCCACGAAATGAAGCATTGCTCTTTTAATTATAATATTTCAGAAATCACTTATTAATTTTACTTATCCTGTATTATTCGATATCTTATTTTATCTCTAGTAATTGACTTATATTATTTTTTTTAGGAATAACACCTTCTCCAAATTATAAATATTAAACCATAACTATTAAGTAATATTTAAAGATGTGGTGAATATACTAAACGACTTTTCAACATGAAATTAATGTTCTTTAATCATGATTAAGCCCTCAAAATTTCTAGAGCATGTTGTTTTGACCAATAGATTATATTATTATATATAATATAAGCTAGGAATAAAATTGATTATAAAACCCCCTGCCTTAATTCAAGTGAATATTTAAAATAAAGAAAAATTAATCATAGTAAAATATTATAACAGAAAATTACATCAGCTAATTGTGATTACCTAGGCATTTTATATTTGTTAATTGAACATTTTATCTCTTTATTACCTAATTAGTTTAGTTCTCACCTTCTTATTTAAAATGCTTTCATTACCTAAAGCATGCCCATTTTTCTCTTTGATTGTGTAGTCTAGGTAATAGTTCTAAATACCGACCACCAGGAACTAGTTATTCAATTATCTCATAAATTTGATCTGGCTTTCTTGATTACTCGCTTAGCTCAGCAAAAATTACGTTAGGGGCTGAATGAGTTTGAGATTTTTATTTAGAGCAAATAAATGGCCCTTTGTTCCTTGCCATTATACAGAATTGATAGCAGTGTCTTAAGAAGTAGCCAATTTTCTCTCTGATTATTTTAGTCTTGTCTATTTTTATCCAGGTTATAATTTCTATTCTCTCATAGTTGTGGTCTTCTAAATGCTTTAATGCAGGCTCCAATTTTTTATTTGTAATTCACATAAAATAGTTGCCATCCTTCTTTATATCTTCAAGTGGTATTTTGTCGAGGAACTCTCTGTCTTTTAATGTAGGATAGTTTAAATTGCAAGCAGTGTGATCCCAAGGCTCATCACTTAACAATATGTCAAATCAATTGCCACATTTATCAACTTTATGATCTTTTAGAATTTATTTCCAGACCTCTGGATTTTATATTGACCCTTAGTATTGTACTGAACCATTCTGGATCTGCCTCATACCCCAATAAAAAAAATTAAGCTAGTATTCTTTCTTATGTTAGCTGAGTTCTTCGACACTTATTTCTGTTTTAATTTACTCAAATTTAATTTAATTCTTAATTTATTGAATATTACATGGGCTTTGTTCTACTTCAAAAATAAAATCTTTTTCCATATTATAAATTTATTTGATTTCTTCTTCTAAAAATTCTTTCATGATTTCTTCTACAATTTTTTTAAAAATCTTTCTCCAAATTTGTCATTCAAAATAGTTAAAAGGTCCTCGTAATTTTTAATATGATTAACTAATGAAGCAATCTTTAATTCATAGTATTAGCACTTCTCCAAGTATTTTTCCTTCATTTACTTTTTCTCATTCATACAAATTCTATTATTGCAAGATTTTTCATTTTAGCAAATTGACTATTGAATTTTATTTTTTTGAGACTTTTAATTCACGATGTTTGGGTCATTTTGCAGTTACCTAATTTGCTCATTTTATTTATGGCACTTATTGCTATTACATTACTAATTTGCTAATTAGTTTAGCTCGTTATGTAAGTCTTGATTTTAGTTAATTGCATTCGATAAGATAATTTACTGCTTATACCAATTCTTAAAGTCACTAAATTATTTGAATTATGCTTCAAGCTTTGATATTTAATCTTAATTTAGTTTTAAATTGTTTCTCAAACTATTGTAGTAATTGCTAAGATTTAGTGTTTTCCCTAACTCTATGTAAGTTTATGTTATGCTTATCATTTTTTCAAAGTTAAAAATTATATTGATTTTAGGAACAAAGATTATTGGATAGTTCACTCTAAGGGGTTTAAGTCAATTAATTTTGCTTATAATTTTCTTGGAAATTCTAAATACTCAGTTTTTTATTATTTTAATGATAGTCTATTCTAGGACTTGTTGAATCTAAAAGCGGCCCATTCATATAACTTTGATAGTTAACGTTATGTTGATTATACTGTTAAAGGCTGTTGAGTCAGTTGGATAGGACTTTATATTAAATTGATTGACTGAGAATATTGGCAATCCAAAGCACCCTAGCTTAATTTTAGACGAATTATGATTAGTTAGGAAGTTGATAATAATAGTTATAAATATTGTAGGTTGGATTCATGTTACTTAATTAATAAGAAAGGCCCCTTGAAAAGTATAAGTAATTATTTTATTTATTTTATTATAATTATTTTACTAGTCTTAATTAAGTTTGTCATTGGTTGTTTGAATATTTAGAATATTTTACTAGGTATTTAAGCAGTTTGAAATATAAACTTATTATATTTTAAATAATTCATAATATAATATTTTATTGCAGTTTAAGAATTTTATGCTTAAATAAATTAAAGCACGGTAAAAATAAATTTAAAGGAATACAAAATAATTTTACATAATTGTAGTTAACAAAACAAACAACAAAAAATTAATTAAAATATGGTATATATTGCCCTAATAATACACAAATTACTATAAGAATTTTCTTAGAGCTTGAGAATAATTGAAACGCTAATATTTGAATCAATCAAAAATAAAAGTAAGTATAAAAAAATAAACTAAATTTCAATAATTTTTTTAAGTTAAATTAATTAAGAGCATCCACATGTTAGTGTAATTCAGATGTCTCATTTATAAATTTAAAGAGAAAATTTATAAATATCAAAAGTTACTGAAATTACAATGCCTACAACTAAGAATAATATACAATTATTAGTTCAAAAATTTAATCAAAGACGAATTAGGTTTACAGAAATTTCAAATTCTTCAAAATTGTTCAAACAAAACAAAATCGTACAGTGGCTCACTATTTTAGAAATTAAATGATTGAACAATTCTAAATGACAAAGTTATAAAAAGAATTATTCTAAATAAGGAATGTTATGTGCAAACCCTTGACATTAAATTTCAATCTTGCAATATGCAAGAATATACACGCATAAAATGTTCATTAATTTGAGTAAAGCAAAGAATGTTTACAATTGTAAATGAAAATAGTCAACCAGAATAATTGTATTCTAAGAGATTACAGCCCAACTTTTTAGAAAGAATTTAACATCGTTTTACCATTTGGATTGGTTAAAATAGAGGAGAAAAGAAGTTCTTGTTCTCAGCAGTTACTAGTACGCCATATTAAAATTTCAAAACTTCATATTAAAGAAAATTCTAAGCTCACAATGATTCTAAATATCTACTTATCAAATTTAACAGATATTTCTATATATCAAGCTTGAAATAAAGTCATGTTCTTCAAATATAAGAAAAACCAAGATTTATTTGATCAAACTCTTACAAAAAGAAGTAATAAATAATATTAGAATTAAAAAATGAATCAACCAAGTAAGGAAAATTAGGGTTTGTAAAAACATTTAAAACCACTTTGACACTATAATTTAACTATTAACATTGAAAATTTCAGACAGCTACAATAAAATTAACAACCTTAAAATTCTTAACATTAAAATTTAAGGTATTTAAATCGAAGTCTTAGTACTGAAAAATTACTCTGATCCAATAAACGTAATCAAAGCTGTTGCTGAATATTATTAATTAAAGTAAATAAATATTCATAGAATTTCAAATTAATAACAAGTGTCTTAAACTAGAATGAGACTAATTACGTCTATAGATTTATGAACTAAACGATTTAAAGAAATTTTAAGCCAACTAGTCTAATAAACAAGAGTTTAAACTTTTTATAGGTAATTTGAATTTACTTGATCAATTAGAATCTGCATTAGACAAATAGAGCAAAGCGAAATTTAAGCTTTTCGAAAAATCTTTCGGCAAAAAATTGAAATTAAGGCTTTTTATATGATTGGCATAGTTAAGGATCTTGATTTCCTAAAAAAAGTTGTTAGATTTAAATACTAATAATAGACTTGCTTATTTCCAGTATAGAAAAATTTTGAATACTAGAAGATACTTTTGAAATGTGCGAAAACTTTTTCCACAAGAGCTAAATTAAACTAATAAGTGTCTAGAAAAACAATGGGAATTTAAAGAAGTTTGAACTTTTCTCTGACAAATGAGCTTTTGTGATATGTAGCATTGTCAATCTACACAATGAACTTCTCTCGCCAAGTTTGATCTTATTTTTCAATCAGGCAGCAAAGTTTTAGAATGAAGTTGTAAAAGCTCAAAATATTGTTTCTTCCTGAGTTTACTGTAAAATGCATCTGACCATCGCTAAATGCCTCAGCAATTATATTGAGCTAGCTTACACGTCGCTTTAAAGTTGAGAAACTCTACTGACCAACAGGCCCCCAACCTTTGTGAGAGGGATAGTTTTCTTAGATACTGCTTTCATCTACATTTATTATCATCTTTTGATCGAACAGTAACTAAATATAATTTGCAGCAGCTAGTCATCTGAGGCTTTTTTATCTCTAGTTAGAGGAACGCTTATCTAAATAGTTAATCTTTTTAAAACTATAGCGAAGGTGTTTCCTCAAGATTATGCGTTTTTATGAAATGCTTTGATTCACATCAAAAGATGATTTCTATAGGCTACTAATTTTTTAAAGCGATACAAGCCCTTAATGCTGTTAAACGATCTTAGAAATGAGTAAAGCAACTCCACTAAGCTTTTACCCTTAAGACTATCGATTCCGTAACTTGGTGTAGATCTTGATTTTCAAATTTCTGAATTATCTGATTAACTCTGTAGTAGGAAACTTTAAATCTCCTAGTTAAGGCTTGCTTGCTAACCTTAAAGTTTTCATACAAACTATATATTCTATTTCCCAACTCTTAAGACATAATTGCTTTTAATTCTCTCTTTCTTTTGTTCTATTAAACTTTTGTGTTTTGTAACTATGAAAGCTAGAGATGCAATTCTTCTTTTCCATTAATAGAAGAAACACTCTCACATTACTTTTTGAACTAATGAAAAACTTACTTCGATTAAGCTTCAATTTAAATCTTAGATTCGTTGCCCTCATCCTAATTCAATTATTGCCTGAAATGTAACATACATGCTTTTTCAAGGTAGTCGGTTATTACCTCTCAGGAAAATACTCCTCAATCGTTTAGCTTTATTCTATTAATTCAAATTGTGACAATGGATCAATGATCTAATCTGAATATTCTTTTTTACGAGATACCTCTAAAAGCCACTTTTCTATTCTATTATTTTCATTTAGCTCAAGTTCCACTATCTATATTGGTCCCTCCTGTGATTTTGAAGCTTAAATAAGTTACGTGGAAATGTAATTAAGTTTTATGATTAAGCTTGATTAATTCTAATTCTTTTCCTCAGCAGATTCATCGGACTCATAGGAGTCTTAACATGAATTATCAGTGTTATGTTTGTAGAAATTCCTGATATCTCTTTGCTTTAAACGCTCCATACATTATGAGAATTATTCTAGCACTAAGAAGAAAAAACTAGGGACTAAAATCTTTTCTCTATAGAGAATAATTATTCTATTAAATATTATACTTCATATTTGTTGATTTATATTTAGATGGAATTAGACAACAAAAATTCCAATGATTATTAATTAGAGGAATCAGTGAAATATAATAAAATATTTTATAATAACTAAATAATGCAACAAAGATTACAAGAAGTCAACGTGCACCAAGTAAGAGAGAAGATTGGAAACAAAAAGGAGCTTTACGACTTCTTGACGCAAGAGTGTGGAGCCTATTTACCAAAACTAACATGCTCAAATGTCTACTTTTTCAAGGCCATTTTAAACGGAGAAAAAGAGGTAAGATTAGGTAGGGTCATACATTTAAGTATATCAAGATATCAAATGTGGTTGTTGCCTCTGTGCCCTAAATTGAGGGCCTCACTGCTGAAGACTTCTTAGATTATGCAAAGAAGAAGCCATCTTTACTAATCTACCTCCCAGACTAGAGTGATTGGCTCCATTTAGATAAAAAATGGATATGCGACATTCTGCTCTCATTGGACAAAGAAGAGGTTAAACTAAATGATTTACGAGGCGAAATTGAAAAGAAGTGAATGACTTGATTCGACATAGAACCTTATTGTGCACATGAAGCCAGAGTTCGCTCAAGCTCTGCAAAGTTACCTATCCTACAGTGGTAAGAAAGATAAAAATTAATAATCTTTTAGTACAAAAAAGCCGATCTGCTCATTTGATAGAGCAAAGTTCCTAAAGAAAACGTAGAATGAATGAAGTGGAGGAAGTTAAAGGAGAGGAATTTGCACTGAAGGGAAGCAAATAGAAATATTTATAGGAAAACAAAAGAATGAGAGATGAGTTCAATGGAATGAGAGGGCAAATTGATGAACTCTTAAATTACAAAGAGTTAGTTCATTCCTTGCACGAGAGTGGAGTGATTGATGATGGGGGAAGACTACTAAACGAGCAAAATAAACAAAATATGATTTGAGAAAAAATCCGTAAAATGATTTTTCACCATTTAAGCTCTTAAATTTAATTTAACATCCGTAAGATTAAAATTATTTGTTGTCAAATTTCCTCAGTCATTCACGATCCTTAATAATTGCTATCATTGGATGATGGATTATTTCTATCTCTTTTAAGTTTTTTCTACTTAACTTTGGGAGGTCACGGCTCTTCTCATGATGTTTCGACCATATCTACTCTATCCGACTATAGAGTCAGTTTTCAAGGAAGAATTTTATTCTCCATACTTGTTTTTGCTTAATTACTTCGTAGAAAGGTTCCCCCGATTTAGGTTAATAGAATTTTTCAACAACTTATTGAGCTGTTTTATTCATTTTCTTTGTCTATACACTGACATTTGATTATAGCTTTTTCTATCTCTTGTTTGTCATTCTATCAGTTCTTTCTCATTCTTTTTTTACACTTTTTACATGAAATCAGCTTTCTTATTCATTTCATTTTCATTAAGTGTGACAGATTGTTCTGAAATTGATGCATCGCTAAGAAGGTTCAAAAGTTTGGGTTATTCTTATAAAGTAGTATAGCTACTTTAAGATTACTACTAACAGCTTTAATCTTTTAAGTTAGCTATTTCATTTTAGCTGTTATTAGAATTATTTATATTTTGAATAGAGCTTACGTGATTCTAAAACAAATGGACACTCACTTCGTTAGCATTTATTGAGACATGAATATCTACCTTACCCTCCATTATTGAGCTTTTAGTATCTTGCAACAATTTTTATTAGCTCTTCTTCTAAATACCAAGATACGTATAAAGCTCTCCCAGTTTTAGATGTGTTTAGTTTTCCATGACTTACTGTTGAAATTTGACGACTTATTCTACTGTTTCCTTGCAACCTTGCTTGTATATTATTTACTAATATGTGCCCTTCTTATTTAGTCTTCCAACCCTGTCTATAATTTAATCAAGCGGCCTGCTTGAAAACATATCACCAATTATCAAGAATAAGCCTCCAATAAACTCGATTTCATGAGAACTTTTGAAATCAGTCTCTCTTCCTTTGGCTCATTTAGTAAAAATAGGAAAATTTAGGAAGTTAAATAATGCATAATACACAAAAAGTTTTATATTTAATAAAACTTAATATAATTCTCAAATTAAATATTCTTAATATTTTAAATATTATTAGGCGTAGGCTACCGAGTAAAAAATCGCGATTCATCTGTAGCCTTCGCTTTAAATTTAAGAATCAATAATTATTATGAATCAATCAAATTATCTGATAAAATGAAAGTTTTTATATTTTCTTCCCTTTATATGTTTTATTGAATTATTGGAATTTAAAATTGATACTACTATTGTTTTATTAAATGTATTCAAATATGAATTTAAGTTTAAAAAATATACAAATTCTGAATATATATTAAATTACAACTCATAATCAATTCTATATTTAAATTTTATCTAACTATGTTCTAAATTGAAATAGAAATATTGTATCTTCTTAAAATAGAATAATTTAAATTTAATTCTTTAATTTGAAATCTTCACAATTAAAACAAACTATTTTCAATTATTTGAATTACAATTTCAAACTTTTGTTTATAAATTTTCTGATGTCAAAACAACTTTATATTTTTAATTTTAATTTTCATAATTATAGAGAAAATTTAAACAAGATATTGAGAATAAGGATTCAAAGATTTTATATCAGAAAAATTCAAAATGAACTTCGAAATTAAATAATACTCAAAATATACAAGAAAATTAATTTTAATTAAAAGCTAAAATATTAAAGTTTCAAATAAAAAACTTCTCTTTAATCAATATTATAGTTTTAAATAATAAGAATGAATTTATTAATAGAGTATTCAAAAACGAATGAAAAAAATAGAAAAGTATTTGAAAAAAAATTCAAGTATCATATTGTTTACTTCGAAAATTTTAACTAAGTTTTATGTAAGTTAAGAATACAAAATATTTGAATTGGTATCTTACTAATGAAGAATATATTAGAAGGAAAAAGTAAAAGCATTTTATCAAATAATTTGATTGATTCAAAATAAATTTTGATTCTTAAATTTAAAGCGAAGGCTACCGATGAATCGCGATTTTTTACTCGGTAGTCTACGCCTAATAATATTAAAAATATTATAAATATTCAATATGAAAATTATATTAAATTTTATTAAATATAAAACTTTTTGTGTATTATGCATTATTTAACTTCCTAAATTCCTATTTTTACTAATTCATGAGATACACTCCGAATTACCCTTCATTTCTTTTGAGAAAATTATTATTCAAAATAAACCTCAAGTTTGGAGCCTTTAACATTTTTCATAGAATGGAAAGGAATGTAGGCAATAAGTGATTCTCGATAATTGTGTAAGACTATTGAGCAACTATCAAAACAGGGGTCAGCTTACAATATTTGAGGCAGGTTTCGTGTATTCTCTTGCAATAATCTACTTAATTTGATGAAACCAATTCCTGTTGGAGTTTGATTCTCTTATTACTCATCAAGCAGCTTAACTTTGGAAACACATTTCCTGCTCTAATGCTACTTTTAGGCAGCTCAGTTCTTTTTATGAAATAACGGAACCAGCGAATCCAACGATCCCTTTGGCAGTAGAAATTAAATCAAACATATCTCCAATTTGATTAACGCACCATCTAGCAAGATCCAATCATACTCATCAATAATCACAAACAAATTTTTCCAAATATCTTTGAAGTCTTAATTCGCGGAAACGTTTTCAAGCACCTTCTAAGTGTGGTAATAGACATCGGGTAAAGAGCTGTATTAATTGACGTTAACATTTTGAGGATAGTTTATGATGAGCTTCTCAAAGTTTTTCTCATCCCTCAAAACAAGATGCTCATACTTTCGAATGACGAATAAAGGCTCTTTATACTGCTAAGCTAGTAATATTGCGTAGGTAGAGCATAAAAGAGTCTTTCCGTTTCTCACCCCAAAATTAATGAAAGTAAACTTTTAGTTCTACCTCATTAGAAAATTCGGGGGGGGGCAACACCTGAACCAGTAATTTTTTTTCATATTTCTACCCTTATAAAAACCCTGTAAATACAGGACTAAAGTCAATCAATGGTCAATAAATTTAAATTAATCACTAAAATTTACCCTAGACTACTCCATCTAATCGAAAAGATCAAGTTTATATATAAATTTATCATATAAATATTCAGTTTTTTTAAAAGATTTTGTAAAAATATTTTTTTCATTTTTTCTTGATATTTGATTAATATAAGTAGAATACTATTAAATTCTATAATTTTGAGGTGTGCATAAAGAGATAGGCACACCTCAAAATTATAGAATTTAATAGTATTCTACTTATATTAATCAAATATCAAGAAAAAATGAAAAAAATATTTTTACAAAATCTTTTTAAAAAAAACTGAATATTTATATGATAAATTTATATATAAACTTGATCTTTTCGATTAGATGGAGTAGTCTAGGGTAAATTTTAGTAATTAATTTAGATTTATTGACCATTGATTGACTTTAGTCATGTATTTACAGGGTTTTTAGAAGGGTAGAAATATGAAAAAAAATTACTGGTTCAGGTGTTGCCCCCCCCCGAAAATTCAAGCAACGCTTTTAAAGTGACAGAAATTAAAATCCCATTAGCTACTAAAATATTTTGAGCTATTTGGATTCGTTGATAGCTTGCAATTACATTTTTTAACAAAAGTCTAAAACTTATTCAGAGTCTGAGTTTAATTTTCTAAACTTATTTAATATTTACTTGAGCTCCTACTCATTAAAGTCACTTGCTTTATTTGGTGTATACATAAGCTAATTTAGCTTTGTAAAATCTACTTTAAGGCAATCTATTATGATATCTCTCCTGCATCTTATTCCTTTTTCCTGTTGAATTAAAGCCAAGTTTTTACTAAGCTCATAAAGC
This sequence comes from Oxytricha trifallax, assembly GCA_000711775.1. Lineage (NCBI taxonomy): Eukaryota > Ciliophora > Spirotrichea > Sporadotrichida > Oxytrichidae > Oxytricha > Oxytricha trifallax. The sequence goes on from ARYC01018458.1 coordinate 18,047, forward strand.
TCATCGATCTTGTTCACCCAAAGTGAATTGCGCTACTATAGCTCAAGAGAAATTGATTACAAGAAAAAAGTAAAGTCCTCTTAATTAATGTAATCCCATTTTTGTATAAAGATCTCGCTCATTGTGTTTATAAACTTATCAAGTTTTTAGAAAGAAGGAGAACTTGAAAGAGCGCATATCTAGATAAAGTCCCCAACTACGTTGATATGTACATGACGAATTAGTCTTAGGCCCTGGTCCTCCTTTAGTATTTAGATAAAAGCTTTATTTAAGCATAAAAGCGTATTACGCAGCAATCTCACAGCCTGTGATTCTATTTTGAATAGCTAAAACGTCCCAATCATAAGAGGAATGATTCAGATATTGCTCTTGTCCAATTGAAATACTTCTTCTTAGAGCTTTTCTAGGCATTGTGGCTCATTAATGAAAATATAGTTTGATAGTCCGAGAGCTTGCTGAGTATTTGGTCTATGAGCAAGCAATAAAATGGAGCTCTTTAAAAGGTCTTATTAAATTTTGATAATTTCGTGATTGTAATAGAGCAGTGAGCAAACAAAGAGCCTTGTCTTTATTGAGAGATTCACACTTGGACTCATATTCAGTTCATATATCAGCCTGAACATGTTCTCATATAAATTTTCTGAACAAGCAGTTTTTAAATTTTAAAGATATTCCATTAAACTTTAGCTGTTCCTATTGAAAATTTTATGAATAAAGTCTTGTTTTCCTTAAGGCTTAAGTATCATATATTCTCTTATATATATAGAGGTTATTTCAGATTGGATCTTGGCGCCATAATTTACCTAAGAATTGAGAGTATCAATTTAGACTGGCTTAAGGTCTTCTCCAGGAAAGTGCGGCTTACCAACTTCAATGAAGTCTGTTTGATTATTAATCAAATGTTTAGTTAAAGAAATTTTTCAAAGGCTCTTGCCTTTGACCGATTTTGATAAATTCTTGGTAGTTTTATTGAGGATAAACTTGCTTAAATACCTGGACAAATCCTGTGATCCAAATAAAGGTTTTAATTCTTCCATTTCTAGTATCTTGCTTAAATCAAAGCTATGATGAGGTAGAATTAATTTTGCTTTGTCAATCAATTCAGTAAATTTTGCGTTTAAATCTTATGGTTTTCTCCTTCTTTTTTATCAGGGTGTCATAGGTTGTCTAATGTCTATTAATCTTCATTCGATATTCTCTGCTAATTGACAGAATGAAGGGGTTTTTTCTAGAATTCAAGAGATTTTATAGAATTGAAGTTTTCTGAAGCTAAATCTCTTTTAACGCCTTTTAATTTCATTGAAGCCTCCAGAATTTCGAAGTTTTTAGGGTTTTACATACTTTTGCCGCTTTATTGAGAAATTTAAATTTAAATTTTAAGATTATTAACTATTTATCTGTTGTCTTAATTAAGAAAGAGCGCTATCTTAATTGTCTTAATACCCAAAAGTGCCTCAAGTTGGGTATGTGAAGGCTCGTTCTACTTAATAATTCATTATACAGCAACGAGAGGCTGGCGACTTATTGAAGGGATCAATAAGAGCAATAGGAAATAGTTCAGCCTATTATATAACTTAATATACTTAATATCTTGTTGAAATAAGCCCGTGTTATAATTGCCTGCATTTGAGCAATCACTCTAAATAATAAAATTCATTATACAAGAGCCTACTTTGACCAATCATCTCAACTGAGGGATGTCACCATGTTTAAGTTGATTTTGCAATTAAACTTTTAATAATTGTAGATGAAAAAATAGCTCTGTCATAACTCGATATCAAAATGGATGTATTAAGCGCCATTAATTACAATTAAGACAAGCTAATTCTTAAACAATCCAATAAATTCGTATATTTTCAATAACTTAAGACTTTATTGCATAATATAGGTAATAACTTCAAGAACTAAGCATAAACGACAAGAGTAAACGTAAATATAAAATAAAAGTTGTATAAGACTATGAGAGGATTTAAATTTTCTATCAATTATCTAGAATCATGGCATGAAAGAGTCTGTATTGACAATCTATTTCATTCTTTATATTCAAATATTTAATTTAAGATAATTAATTCTATATTTAAATAGACTATTTAGCTTTACTATTTATATTAATAATTGTTTTCAAAATTATAATAAAGTTTTTGGAACACTTATCAGATATGATTGGCATTAAAAAAGTAAACAATATATACAATCTTTAACTATTCCCAAAGATTCTTACTATTCATATGATCTTTATAAGTCTAGATAAAGCTCTTTTGGTATGATAATACGAATCTTTTAATTGCACATTCAAGGGCAAGTTACTAAAGGGTATTAGCTACAGAAGAAATACAATACAGTTTGAGCAAATTATTTAGTATTGGTATTTAAATTAAGTAAAATTAACTAGTTTTATAATAAAAATTGAATAAAGCATTTACCCATTTTATTATAATTTCAATTGAATGCTTAACGAATTAAAATTAATGAGAAAGCTTTTGTTATTGAGTAATTAATTAATCTCCTTTATTTGTAAAATGGCCAGATTATTTATTTAAAAGATTCATAATGATTATATTTTATTGTTAAATAAATTAATATAAATTAATAGAATAAATAAGATTAAAAATATTTATTTTTAAATAACAAGAAAATGTTTTCTGTAATTTTTCCATAAAATAAGTAATTTAATTAACTAACTATAAAAATTTCTTTGTAAGAATTGAGAACTTTGATTTATACTTTATAGATATACTATTGTTCTGAACTTTCGAGATTATATTCCAAAAATTATCTGAAGACAATATCAATAAATTACAAATACATATTTAATTGTGATCTATTTCTAAATTTAAGATGAAACTGTTATAATAATCGAGGCATATGAATGTTATACGATTTTTAGTGAAAATAATAAACTTAATAATAAAAAATTAAAAAGTTTTAACTCTTAATTTACTCTAAAAACTGATAAGATTAATACAGTCCTTATAGCCTGATTTTATATAAAGAATAGGAAAATTAAATTAAAATATAAATATATCGAGAAGCCATTAAATTCATTAATTTAAAAAAAGTGCGTCTTTTAATCTGTTTCCTTTTCTGTTGTTTTCTCTTCTTGTTCATTTATTTGCTTGATTTAGTCTATTTGTTAATCTTTTTTGTTAAATATCTTTAAGTTAGAGCCGTTTTATTTTAAATTAAGTTAGCTATCGAATGATTCATTTTTTTACTGTATATATTTGTCTATTTTTCCCTAACTTATAATTAAAGTTTAATGAATATTAAAAACTTCATAAGCCATAATTAGTTGGTTTTTAAAAAGTTAAGTATTAGGACATATTTTACGAATGTTTTTTAAAGTTATTTTATAGGGGTTTAATGTTTAAATCTATGTAATTTTAGAGAATATTAGATAGAAGAGAGTTTAATAATATCTCACACAAATATAAGCTGAGAACTATGTGGTAGTTATCTCGACTTTATTTATATTTTACTGTTTTGATTGCTGTTTAATTATATTATCATGATTTGATAACAGTTTGATGGACAAGCTTTCTTATATGTTCATTTTGTTTACGATTATGAGAAATGTGCTTGAATTTTTATTTAAAACATCTATTGTCTTTAAGAATTCTACGAATGTTATTTAAAAATAAGGGAAGCCTTAAAGCAACTTGATCCTTCCCGAGTAGAAAGTATCAAGCTAAACTATATAACTTCCCTCTCGGAGCTTTGCCATTAATAGAATGTTATAATCATTTGCAAATTCTATCCGGAACTTCTCATTATAAGAAGTAATAGAAGGAATAAATTTCTTATTCATATTTATCATCTGACTCTCTTCTCTATTATATTTTCGAGGGTGTTGTCGTTTTCAATGCAAAAAAAATTAGTTGAAATAGTAAAAATGAGAATATTCATATTCTAAAAAGATGCAATGAATTTTATAATAAGTCATGTCTAAACATTATTACAAATATTTTAAAACATTTGATTTATATTTAATTAAATTTAAAAGTAACGAAAGCGGTAAGTATCTTTAATTTATTCCTTTATTCAATTTCTTACATAATTAATATCTCATTATTTTTATTTGTAGATTAATTTTCTATCATTACTAAAATTATATTTTCTTATTATTATGTATATTTTAAGATAATTATATTTTACTCAATAAATTATTTAATTAAAAAGGTTTAAATCCTCAAATTAATAACTACAATAATTTACTCTCATTTTTATGCTAATAAATGAAACTTATTGTTTTCATTATAACAAATACAATTATTTAATATATTTAGATTTTAAAAAAATAATTAAAAATAATTAATGAGTATAAGTATATGTTATAATATTTTCAAAATACAGCAATGTAAAATAAAAAACACAATTAAACATAAATCTTAAATCTAATATAAATATTAAGAATATTTCTATCAATAACAATATATTTCGTTGTATTTAGGATTTATTTAAAAATTTATATGATTTTTATTCTATTTTTATTGAACTATGAAAATAATTCTAAGAAAGGTATTTTCTTGCACCTAATTACCTATCTTTACCTAAGACTCTACGAGGTTTCTTGATTTTTTTATGGATTTATGATATGTACAAAACTTTGATTGTGCTTTTTATTTAAATACGTTATTATGTCCTAAGCTTGAGAATAGGGCTTCTCTTAAATTAACATTTACATATAATATCTTTATTATATTATTAAATTATAATCCAAGTTAGTGGAACATAAGAGCGAAATGCCCAACTTCTCGACCTACACAAAGAACTTCATCCAAACCCTCATCCGAGGATCCAGACTCAAAGACATCATTGACACCATCATCACAGAGTCTATGAACAACGATTGGGGACACCTTACCATCCAGAAAGTTATCTACATAGCTAAAAAAGTTGCCTAGATCAACCCAGCCCTAATCTTCAAACTTAGAAATGAAGCCAAAATCAGAGCTCACAATCAGAACAACCACTACATTGCTAACTGGCTAGAACTCCTAGCCTAGTCACTCTATCTAGTCCAAGTTAACAACAAATGGATCCCTAAAACCTAACAGCCAGCCACTGATTTTGGAAACCTCAACTCCTCCTCACCGGAGTTCATTCCAAAGCCTTCCTCCCCCACTAACACCAAAATCGATTTCCAACTTACTAGCGAACTCACATAGTTCCATAACAAGTTCACTCATCAAGAACTTTAGAACCTTAACTAACAGTTCATGCAGGAAGAGCAGGAGTTCTTAGCTTCCCAATGCGCCATCCTTTAAGCGCCAATAGACAAGTCTAGCTCACTAGACTATGATTCTGAAGCCGACATCTCCTTCTATGAAGGAGGTGAATAATCCTTGACGTCCTCAAATGCGTCATCAGTTAAGCTTCCTATTCAATAGGAACTTTTAACCCTTATTGAGGAATCACCCTTTGATAAGATTTCCGACTAGGAATAATTAAAACAAGATTCCTAATTAATAATAAAATATTAATCACTATTAAATATGAGTGAACACAGAGACGCCCAAATGAAATGACAAAAGTCTTCGGTCAAGTTCAAAGGCCTTCCAGACTTCTACTCAACCAAGACTGACATAGCATTCAAAACCCTAGTCGATGAAGCCAACGATGGCACCAAAGTCTCAGCTAGAACTCTCTTTAAAGCCCTAGAGCTTAAAGAACAGATTGTCTCCCTTAGAATTCAATCAGCAACTCAAGGACTTGCCAACACAATCGCCTACTACTTCGAACAAATCGAAGACATCCTTGAAAGAGACACTAAAGCCTAGCACACCATAGCTAATGACCTTGATACCCCTAAGCAAATCAGAACCTTCCTCAAAACTATTGACAAGCTTAGATCTTACAATCAAGACGTAATCATGTACTGCGACACAGACCAAGACCATATGCTCAACACAAACACTATTAGATTCAAAACCCCTTGGAATTTCTCCAAGAATCTCTCAACCGACATCATCTTCTTCATGAAAGAAAATTTTAAATCTTTTATCTCCCTTGGTCTCATCAAATTTTCTGTTAAAATCTTATAAGTCTAATCACCCATTAAATATAAACACGTAGGTGACGATACAGTCACCATCTTAAGACAAGACAGAAGAAGACAAAACTAATTCACTGGTAGAAAACCGAACAATAAACAAAGACAACCAAAGAAACCCAGAAGAAACAACAAAAAGAGAAGAAACAACCAAAGGAACTGAGTTCCTTCATAATTGATATGCTCAGGGGGGCTTCGACCCCTCGATGCGAGTTAATTATTATTATTATTATTATTATTAATATTATATCTTTATTATAATGGTTGAAATAAAGCATAAAAATATTGTTTTGTGTATCTTTATATTGTATTTTCTTAGATGAAATATATAAAAAAAAACTTCATTGAAATCTCTAGACTTACTCAAAAATACTATAATCAGTTTGGAGTTTATTGTATTAATTTATCTATTATTAGAACCTCATTAACTATTTTTATTAATATAAAAATATCTAAAAAAGCTAGACTCGTCAAAAATATCAAGATAAGCACCACCAAGTATACGTGATTCTTATGATTTGATGATAAATTTTGATTAGTTTGCTCCAATAAATGCTAATCAACTTAAAAGGATTTAAGTTTTTTGCTTGATAGGTATACAATAATAATATATCATTAAGTACTCTAGTAAATAATTTGTAGAGAAGCAGGAAATTTGGAGCATCATTTATGAGTGTAATTTAACATTTTGAATTACAACGTTTTACAATCAATTTAATAACTACAATGCTAGTAAAGCATTGTAATAGAGATATTTTAATAATAATTTAAATTAATGTGTGGAATGAGTGAGTTTTTTAAAGCTTTTCGCATGTCGTTAAATTTGTATCACTAGGTTCTATTTATGTATAAATTATGATTTTAATAAATATAAAAATATATCTAAAATTTCATATTTTTTTAACATTTTTAGAGAAGAAATTAAATTTTTAATATGAATAATTTAATGAAATTAATCCAATCATAAGGTTCAGTTAAAAAAAAAGTAATAGAAATAAAAAAGACCTCAACAGATATTCGTCTAGGAAGGTAAGTTAATCAACTTAATTAATACCGTTTGATTGTTCTCGACAACTTTTAAGTTATAATAGTTCTATCAGAATTAGCCTTTACTGAGTGAAGAGAAGTAATTTTCTTAAAGCGATTGATAAAATCATGATTGATATATCAAATAACATAAAATTTTAAAAGTAAATATCATCGATGATGCTTTGTGAAATGAAAATGTTGATAACTTCCTTCTATAAAACTAAGAATTTTAATATACTGCCTATAAAACCTCTTTTTGAAATTCTGTGAAATTTTTTTTTAAAAAAAAAGAAAAAAGAGCTAAAAAAGAAGCCTACAAGAAAGCATTTTCTCATCTCTACTGAACTGATTAAAAGAAGCAAGGAAATAACTTCAGTGACATTTGGTTCAAGAGATGCGGAAGTATCTATAAATATCAAGTAAGCTTAAATTTATAACTTTGAAAAAGAACCTGGCACATGAATTGTATTATGAAAGAGCGCAGTAAATTAAGTATAAATATTCTTAAGTTAAGCACTAATGGAGTAAGAGACTCATTAAAGAATTTTTAAAGCCAGTGAGATAATTTGAGATGCAGAAGCTGGTGCAGAGAGATATGAAAATTTGCCCAAGCAAGCTTTCAAATAGGAAGAAAATGAAAGAAACCAAAATCTATCAAGAATTCATTAATTTGAACTTACTCAATCGCTTATACCTAGAATTTATTTATTTTTAAAAAAATCTCCATTTTCTTTAGCACATTATAGTTTAATCATCTTATATTCTTCATAGTAACTCTCTTAAAACACTAATGAATATTCATATCGTGCATCAAAGATATTGCTGAAGTTTACTGCAGATGCCTTTCAATATCTCTAAAATAACTTAACTTAATTGAATAAAAAGTATATAGATAATTAAATACAGTCAAATTGGTTATTTTTTTAATAATTCTTTCATGATTCTATAGTTTTAAGCACTGATAGTTTATCAATTGACAGAATAATATCATAATCAGCATTTATATTATTTTAAGCAAATACAAACACTTATTATATTAACTAGCTTTTTTAATGCGTGGGAATAATATAATTGGTGAGATTTTCAAAAAATAGGTGGTTTTATTAATAATTTAGTGATTAATAATGAACAAATTATTTTTAATTTAAAATATCTTAGTATACAGTAACTTCAATTATGTTGCTGTAGTAGAATATTATACAATATTTTAATATATTCTAGTTTAAATTATAATCATGGTGTATTTCAACATTAAATTATAAATGCAAATAAGCAACTTATGGTATGTTTTTTTAAAGTTAAGTATGTGAATAACTTTTAATTAATGCGTAAATGTTTGTTTTTTAACTGAAAAAACTTTTTTCCATTAAATAGTTTTAATTAATTAATGCTTTGACATTTAATGTGATTAATTTTTAATTTATATTTTTTTATAATTTATTCACTCTTTAAACTAGAATTAAATTTCTCTCGTCTAGACATTAGACATTCACTTCTCATTGTTCCATATAGTCGTCGTTCCCATCTGAGTTAATTTTTCTCATCCTATTTGTCTTAGGTCTATGCTATCTTTGATTATCGTCCGATTTGAGTCATAAAAAATACCAAGTTCTGCATGATGCATATCAATTTCAGCTATAATACTGCTTTCACTGCATTTTAGTGCGTAATTTGAGAAAAGCTGTATTTAACTGCTGTTTTAAAGTGTATAATTACGGGAAGATATGAATAACTCCATCTCCTTAAAAGGCCGAGTTTTCCAATAGTCAAATAATTTTAGCTTCTTCCTGAACTAGCGCACATGAACATGCGACAGATAGCTCCTTATAATACAGCTTCTTCAAAACCATGGCATGGACAGCTTGAAGTTAATCAATTATATCTCCCAAAAATTTTTTCATTAATATTACAGTGTACTGACTAACTACTGAATAGAAATAATTCCAAAAAATTCAAAATTTTCAGGTCCTATTGCAATAACTTAAAGAAGTTTTAACTTCATACTTCAACATGAATTTGTGCGCGGCCTCGCTGATGCCATAATCTGAGATATTTGGCTGATTTAGTTGATTGTACTATATAAGAAAATTAATTAATAAATAAGTATACTTTACAATTTTCTGATGAGTGCGATAGCTTTTTGAGCCGATACATGAATTTCTTATTGAAATTCATCTTAATTGTAAAGTATCAATATTTATATGGTATACTATTGTGTTCCTTGTAATTTAAGGTAGATTATAGACTAAAATTAATACTTAGAATAATGTATGATTAAAAAATTGCTTATTTATATATAATTTATTAATGACTGATTGATATGCCTTGATAGTATAGTAAAATGATAGGTATATATATATATATATATATATAATATATATATATAAATATAATTTTCCTGTGTATTTAACTTATTTGCAATCCTAGACAGTTATAAGGGATTCGCAAATTGTTTATAATAGTAGTTTCTTACCGCAATTCGTTTTAAAAAATTCTAAAAGCCCCTTTTTCTTATTATACTTATCATTAATAATGTGGATATTAATTATTACACCTTGATATTTGATTATATGATCTAATGATTCTTATAGTATCGAATAACACCTGTCACATATTGCAAAAGTTTCAATAATCCTTTTATCAAGAGTAATAGCTCATAGAATTTACTGCTTTTCTCTCAGTTTATCAACTTTAAATTGTACTCACACACATATCACCCACTATTAAATTACTCTTATAATTGTGTTACATTAGACTTTAGAATATTGAGAATATCTGAGATTATTTGCCAATATCTTAAATCTCTTTTTTTACACTTTAAATCTAAAACCCCATGACTAAGCTGGAGGAACACTCATAAATATTAATATGAATTTGTATGGCTTATATGACAGACTTTTTAGTAGAGTGACTGTATCTAGATAATTTAATAAAATTACGATTTAATATTAACCCTATTGATAATATTAATAATAATAATTAACTCGCATCGAGGGTTCAAGACCCCCTGAGCATAATCATTAAAAGGAAAGTTATCCCACCAAACTAATTTCATTAGTAAGCCAGCAGTATAGAGGCTGTTGCATATCGACAAACTGCATGATCGAAGCTATACCAACCTCAAGTCATTCACTTAGAATCTCTTTTCGTCAGTGCCAGAAACCATCTTGTGATCAGATTCTGATGTAAACATCAGAATCTGATTCTGGTCTGGAAAGTAGAAAACCATTAATCAAATTAGAACCACTTTCACTCCAGGAAGACCTCGAGAGTCATTGAAGCTAGTTATGGAGTCTTTGAACGAATATTCGACCTGTAATCAACCCTATTGATTATAATTTACTTTATTAAATACTAAATAATTTAAAGTTAGGTATTTTATAAAATAAAATCTAACAAGAATAATCAATTTTAATTATAGTTTGAAAGTTAATATTTATAATCATGCTAACTAAGGTTTATTCCATTATATAATCTGCTAAATTTACATTAAAATTAAAAATTAATTAATAATTAAAAAATAATTAATACAAGTAAATTGATAGAATTTATTCAAATAATTAGAATGAAAGGCAATTAAGAATCTAATCAAACCTTTTTTGATTGCCTTACATTTCCTTAAAAAGTTTCAATTTAATATAATGAAATCAAATAATTAAATAAATCAATAGCTGTCTTAATTTCTACAATCGCTTGAATATTTAAAAGTATTACCAAATTATTAATCTTATTTTCACTATTCCACCAAAAATAGCAGAATTTATAGATCATAATTTTGATTATAGATTTCTATGTTGCATTGCCTCTTATACCGATACCTCGATAGAGAGTATTGAATCTAACCACAGCTTCATCATTATTCAAGAACTTAATTTCGTGCTCTTAAATCCTCTGCATTTGATTGAATGAAAAATTGATTTCGTTTTATAATATCAAAAATTATAATAGTAAATCGCTCTCTGACTGTTATTTAATATAAAGGAAAGTATTTAAATACAGTTGCTACAGATTAAGCAGAGAATTTAAGTTCGGATATTTGTAGTTCATAGAGATATAGAGAATTTAGTACAAATTTTAATGCTTTTATCAATAATAAGATATTCAATATTATGCAATTAATATATAATGCGTAGCTTAGGCTAGAAATAAATGAAAACGATACCAAAAGGTTGCATATGGGGCAGTGTTGATAAAGAGGTGTAATTATTAAAAGTCTTGAGTTTCTTAATGTAATCATTGTTTCAATTAACACAACTTCAACAGTAAATATAAATGCTTATTTTAAGATAATGTCAAAACCACTTATTTACACTGTTTAATTAATTAAATGTAAACCCAAATAAATTATTCCTGAACAGTCTATTTATTAATAGAAAGTTCAATAAAACTACTGAAGTAGTTTTGGGTAACCTTAATAATGCTTAGCTTCAATATGGAGAAGGATGAGTTAATCAATTAATAAAATCTAATGAAGCTTCAAATTCTTATGTTTATTGATTATTTATAGAAACTTTACCCTTGTTTGCATGTTATAATTTTCATTTATTTAAAATTGAATGATATAAACTCTCTCAAGTCCTGACTGATAGTTGATAAGAAGTGAAATATATTTTATTCTCATCATTGACTACAAGTGTGTATTCTAAAAATCTAAGAAGATAAGGAAATACCTTTGAATTTATTAAGCATTATTATTTATTACTTAAGTTTACCAAATTTCCATGATTTAATTTTGCTAGTTGATAAAGCTTAATTTTAGCATTATAGCTTACTATAATTATTATTATTATATAATTGAAATAAAATCCAAAATTTTCTATAAAAAAGATATTTAGGTAATAAAAATATAAAATTTTTAAAAACCTCTAATATTTAACAAAAAGGATTACGATTTTAACTTTTTTTATATTTAATATTTTATTTATTAGCAAACATCGAATTATTATTAAATCTTTTAAAAAACTTAATTCATAATCTATTATTAATTTAATTTTATTTTTAAAAAAAATAAAGTAAACTTTGATAAATTATACTATTAGACTAAGGAAGAAAAAGAGTATTAAAATCAAGGATACTATCAATTAGCTTTTTTAATTATCTATGAATCGGCTGTGATATAAAGATTTTGCTATTTATTTTTAAATAATCATATTCCTCTCTCTTTCTTCATCTAATATTTGTTTTAAAGTTGGGGAGTTTACCAAATTTGTGAATTTTCATCTACTCACCCCAAGATACGAATTTTCCTTTTCATATCAATCCTAAAATTTCCTCATCGCGCTACTCAGCCCTCATCTTTCTAGATTAATACACTTTTAAGATCCTTGAATTACTTGTAGGGGTCAACACATATTATTTCTTGCTCTTTTATATATATAAATTATTAGTAATTTCACATTTGAGGTTCTAACTTTTCGAATTGATTAATAATATTAATTCTGACTTCGATTTCTCGATTATATAGTTGCAACTAGTACTTGTCGACTTGCTTATCCTGCTTTCCCTATTTTGCCACCCCTCTAAAAAACCAATTTCAGTATAAAATAATAAAATACTATCAAATATTTATTGCATCATTAGACCCATGCTATATTTGAATATCTTTTCAATTTTTTGTTTAATACTTGTCACCATAATAATTATGTTTTCATGTTTTAACTAGAGATGTGAATGTAACAAATGTTGGTAGTGAAATAATAAATATATTTATTGCAAAAAGAACATAACATGCTTTACATTGCAAACAGTGATTCACCAAATTATTACCCAGCATTTCGATTAACATTCTCTAAATTTTACAATCAAGAACTTATTTTTCATTAAATTTAATATTATAAGAGACATTTTACTTAATAAATAAAAGAAAACATATAAAATAATTTTTGAATTTAAGAGAAAAATAAAATAATTTTAAATTTCTTTTAGAAAAATTAGCAATTATGAATAAAAATACTTAAAAAAATTACATAAATTAAAATTTACCTCTTAATTTTTTTTTGAACCGAATCAACAAAGCATAAATTGCAACCTTTTTTTACAACAAAGCAAAATATTTTCTTATAATCATCTTGTTATCTATGGTGGTGTCAGCAATATTCGAATCACTTTCTTTAATTCATTTTAATTCAAAACTTTATATTATATTTATTTTGTCTATTATGATACTCATTCAATTGATATAAATTCAATATATTTATAATAAAATTTGACATTCTTGAAACTTATACTTCATTTGTAATTACATTTTTAAATTGCCAATCTCTATAATATTATTCATGATATTAAACTTGATACTATGTATAAAATTAAAAACATAGCAAATTACTTTAAAAATACATATAAAATCACGACTGGATCATTTTTTTGTCCATTCTATTTAATTACTCTTAATCTTTCCCTATATTTTAGTTAATCTTTTTCTCTAACAGATATTTCAACAATCTTGAAAATTCTTCTAGCTTGTTTTACATGTTTGATGAAGGTAGGACGATGATATTTGACTTGATTTTATTTTATTTTTGCTTTTTTTCTACCAGACATATCTCAAATCTCATGCTTACATATCTCCCATTTCCACGATATATTTCCCCTTTTAATTATGATACAGACAATTGTTTATACCCATCTATCTCCATGCTTTTTGAAAATTGATAATGCTGCTTCTGGATTATTTTTCATTAGAACCCACATAAACAAATAACCTTTCTCTTAAGCAAGGTCCATAGTTATTTCTTATATTTGTTTATCGAAGAGTGTATAGAAAGAAAAATAAAAGGAAATCATTAATCATTTAGGAGTCTTTCACTACATCTCTGAATAACTTTCCTGTTCTCAGTAATTGTTTTCTGTGGAATTCTTCCCACATCTCTAATTAACGGATGTAACAATAGAATTACGATTGTTTCCACAACAAGATGCGTTGGTTAAATAAATTGGTTTGCTTAAAGATTGAGCTCACTAATTGATCAATTTTAGTAATCTCTTGGCATTTATTTTTGAACAAGCAATGACACACTGCTGAATTTGAAATAGCAGTCATTGATTTACAAAGCTTTTTTCATATATTAATCAATCTTTTCAATTAGAAGATTTTTCGAGTAAAGTTTATCAATTGCTGATTTTATATCCTTTGTATCTGCATCTAGATATTGGGATCTCATATTTATTCAGACCAGATAATTTTTAGTTTTTATAATTTATAGTATGTTCTTTCATTTTTTAGCAAAGATTGCTAATGATTCAGAAAATTTATATTGTTTAAGACGCAATTATAAAAAACTTGACATAAAAATTATTTGAAAAGCCCAAATACATGGCTCTCTATATTACTAGACACCATAACCCATACTTTTATTACTTTATAAATACATCAATTTATTTATTAATTTAAGACTTATTTATTGCTAAAAATTTATTAAGTCAGTTTTATAATTAACTTACGCTTTATAGAATACAGATTAATGATGAAATAATTTCATTTATGATCTACTCAGATATCTTCCAATTCATAAACCACTTCAAGGGTTTAACACATTAATATAATTATACTAGGTATATGAGAAAAATAAAAGATATCTAAAAGTATAGGTTAGATAAATAAAGAAAGTTTATCAAACTGTGTTACGCAGAGAGTAGTTATTTATATTTCGGAACAGTTTGCTGCAATTTTGACAAGTTAGGAGTCTAATAACAAAGTTTGCAAGAAAAACTTTAGATGAGAGATGTATTTTTTTATTCATGAAAACAAACCTGAAATCCATGCAAAACCTTTTAAAACTTATATAAAAAGTATGGAGTGGGAGATATAGCCAAAAATACATCCACCCAGGGAATACTTATAAAAAGGTAATATCATCTTGAAGGACTTTAAATGGGAGTTGTTAAACATAGTCTTATATAAGAACACTATTGAAAAGTCTAGCTGTAAATAATTATTTTTCACACTAATTAATAAAGAAATATAGTTGAAAAATTTAAAACATCTGGCACCAATTGAAAGAAGGAAAAACCTAATAATTGCTGTTGTGGCAGCAATATCATATACGAGAGCCTTTTAATACTTCAAACAATTTAATAAATAAATTTACTGATAAAAGTTTCTTAAATTTGTGATGGTGTTTTCAAAGTTATTATTTAAAAATTTCATAGTAATTATGGACACCTTAAGAGTACATCATACAAATATAGGGAAGAAATATTAAGAAACTGAAGGGACCTCTATATTATTCAACCCCATCTAACTTTCTCTATTCAAATCCTATAGAGGACTATTTTAGTATGGTAAAATGAAAATTTACAAGAACTAAGCTATCTGCACTATGCAACAATGAGGAAATAATTATATGACAAAATAAATATATGGGCTATGATGAACGCGACATAGAAAGTATTTGTGAATAAATACTTAAGAGAATGAGTTATTTTAAGTTGTGATTAATATATATTTATAAATATCATAATGATAATTATTTTATTGGTCTTTTTTGGGAAGAGTTTTGACTTTAGCCATTACTTGTCTCAAAATCTCTATTTTAGTTGGTTTTTTCATTTCTAATCATCTGGTTTTACGAAAATCTTTTCACTAACCTTCCCTCTCATTCTATTGAAGTTCATGCTGATTTGGTAATTTCTCTGAGTAGATGAATTGTTTTATCAGAGCTTTCTTGGCCTTGGTATATACAATTAAGTTATGTTTACATGATACATAAAGATGATGAAGCAGTTCTTTGTGTCGAGGGTCAGAGGTGATAATTTAGTTTTTCGTTTTTTCATTGTAAGTTTATCAAATCTGATATCCTAAGTATCTTTGATTATTTTATTTGCATATTCAAACTTTAGAGTGAATAGCTCATTGAGAAAAAATTTATGTGTTGATAATTATCTTTTTGTCATAAATATTTGGCACTAACTTTAGTATGAGCTTGTCATGTTCAATCTATTACAGTATGTTATAAACAGACTGCTCTCGTTTATTGGCACTTCGATAATCTTAACTTCTTCGTGTAAAAGAAACTTTTTTTCATCCTTCAGTATCTGTTTTAAATAGTTCTTATTCACTGAACTAGAGAGAGCTAAATGATTATTTACTGTTCAATAAATAAAGAAACAAGAATCTAACATGTTTCAGTAAACTACTTATAGTCATAAATGTGAAATGGGAGATAGGCTGACCTGCAGTCTGTTTTTGTGTGGACTCCTTGCATTTAGTCATTCATTTCTTACTCTGGCCAAGTTGAAAATTCTCTCTGAATATAAGTCAATAAGTTAAAACATTTTAAAGTGATTTATAATTAAAAACTAATAGATTTATATTTATGAAATTTAAATATAATAGGTAATATTAACATTAATTAAGAAGTCATTGTCTGTGATTATAAAATATTTTATTGTGTAAATGATGTGTGAATAATTACTTAAAATCCTTTAAAATACTTAAAATATGTCGAAAATAATGAATAATCTCACATATGAATATTTCCAAAATCTTAATAGCTAACATATTTATAGGTGTTGAATAAAGAATAATATGAATTATTCTACTTAAATTGCTCTTCCTAAATTATTATAGTATAATATCTTAAATGAAAGTTCGATTTTACATAAATTTAAATCAAGATATATTTTTATAAAACTAATTATTAAAATTAAAATTAAAATAGCTCGCGATACACATGCAGAAAGCATAAGGTAAACTCGCATTTTATTACTTTAATTTACTCTCTTATTTATATAGAAGCTAGGAGTATATAATCTCCATTACAATTGACATAAGATCGCTCAACAAATCATTAATTGACTAAGAACTATAGAATTATTTTTTAATAAATTATGAGTAGTACATGAAAGTGAGAGTAAAAAATATTACAACAAAAATACTCTTACTGCACTCTTTCATCTCTGAGAAATATCTATAGAGTTTACAATATTGTTAAAATAGAATTGAATTGGGAAAATCACATAAATAAATACAAATTTAAATTAGGATAAGTAATAACTGCCAGTAATTTGAGAAGGCTATGTTTGTAATTAGAGATCAACTAAACGTAATTCGAAGCATGGTGTTTAACTGTTTAATGTTTAATTTCTAAAATTTAATTTAAAGAACTTTAATTAGATTATTAATTTAATTAATTATTAAAACTAAACACTAAACACTAAACAGCTGATCTACAAAGTGATGTTTTAAAAAAATTATTATTATAATAAACTAAAAACTAAACACATTAAACATGTGATTATTCATGTGATTAGTGGTTTAATGCTGCTTAATATTATATAATTGCAAGTGCATTCAATCAATGTCTGAAACAGTTGAGTTGTGCGAATCTCTTTGCTGCTGATCCCCTCTCTCATCCATGTCAATGTCCTCAGTTCTTTCTACTGGTTCCTCCTGCTCCCTCTCTGCTCTATGTCTGTTGTACAGGTACCTTGCCAGCTAGTATATGCTAAAAGGGAACTTCTCTCCGCTTGACCTTGACGAGATTGGTAATTGGCACACGAATACTCTTTCCATGAATGCTGCTACGTCTACTGGGTTGAAGTTCTGGAATGGAAGATCATTAGTTGTAATAACAATGGAGGTATTTCTGTAAGCCAGCTCGATGGATCCGTACTTGTTGTCTATGGCATACCCTCTCCCCTCTAATAGCTTCTTCATCTTTGCAATACTTGTCTTCTTCCCGTAGAAGTGAGGGTGGTTCATCTCATCAATCAGTGTGATCTAAGGTGCTATGTCAATGTCGGCTGCTTTTATTGGAAAATGAGACACTCCTTCCTGAAACCTAAGTAGAATCCTCCTCCATTTCTTTAAGTATTTATTCTATTTGTTTTGTATATTATATAATATTAAGCAGCATTAAACCACTAATCACATGAATAATCACATGTTTAATGTGTTTAGTTTTTAGTTTATTATAATAATAATTTTTTTAAAACATCACTTTGTAGATCAGCTGTTTAGTGTTTAGTGTTTAGTTTTAATAATTAATTAAATTAATAATCTAATTAAAGTTCTTTAAATTAAATTTTAGAAATTAAACATTAAACAGTTAAACACCATGCTTCGAATTACGTTTAGTTGATCTCTAATTACAAACATAGCCTTCTCAAATTACTGGCAGTTATTACTTATCCTAATTTAAATTTGTATTTATTTATGTGATTTTCCCAATTCAATTCTATTTTAACAATAGTATTCTTGATTGTTTAGTTTGATTTGCTATTGTATACGAAGGCACTCTAAAATGATAATCAAAAGATCAACTCTAAAATTTATAAAAGCGAAGTGATAAATACTGAATAGAAAATACAAAGCATAGATGTGAAAGTTGAATTTAGAAATCATCGACAGTTCTAAAATGCAAATCATTTAGGATGAACTTTTACAAGAAGCATAACTGCGAAAATTTGTAAGAATATTGAACATGATGAACCAGAAGAGCAATTAAAGTACAATCAGACTGTAATTTGTAAATGAAATAATTTAGAAATATAATTGAGATAAACAGAAGTTCAATTTACTTATATTGGGAACAATTTAACACACTTTGTATTAAATTATAGAATTTATTATGAAGCTGTTAATAACAAGACTAAACTATAAATTCAAAAAAATTGAAGTTCTTGAACAAGTATTGACATTTTGAAAACATCAGCCTTAAGTAGTAGTTAAACTGAACTTTTTGATAATTTAGAAAGACCAATCGTATGGATATGTAGATGTTTGCTATTAAAAATCTTTTTGATCTTTATATAAAAATTCAAAAAATTCATTAGAATTTCCAATGAAAAGAGGCTGCTAAAACTTTTGAAATTCTTGAGTCTGTCTAATAATAATAACATTGAGATCTCTGGGGACCCCGATCAAACAAGCATGATAGCTTATAAGAGACAACCCCTTTTAGTTAATTTTTGGAAATTCTCTCCGAATATAATGGGTCTTCTTCCTCTTCCACTTCTTCCTTTTCCTTTGCCCTCTCCTCTTTGTGGTTTTTTCCCTTTTACCCTTTCTTCTCTTGTTAATGATTTGAACTTATTCGCCCATGTCTTTGAATTTGAATTATGTGTCAAAATTTCTGACATTGATCGAGAATTTAAAGTTTTTTTTACTTATGGGTTCTTTACTTCTTGTGGTTATTAATTATATAAAGTCGCTCCGTAGGAAGTAGGCATGTTTTTGGAGGCATTTTATGCTGATATCTATCTTGTTAAGGTGTTCGTGATAGTCTGAGCTGATTGAAATACAGCTAGTTTCGTTGGCTGTGACATTTTTAAGGATGATTACTTTAAAGAGTCTCACGAAGCCGAGTAAGTCTTGTGGTGTGTCTACTCCTGAGTTAATTTTAGTTTTGATATGTACTCCTAGTTGTCTGTCATCCATATTGACCATTTCTTTTAGTTAGTTATGATATAAATTGTTGAAGATGGCTGAGTTGGCACTTGAGTATTTGTATATTATTTTGTACATTTTGCTGTTGATAGTAATCATCCATATTGAGATGAAGTATTCTCTTGTGCCGAATCTGTCATATAGTTACGCCTTGGTTATGGTATGCATATTTAATTAGGATCCAGTTTAATAATAATTAATTTGTTAATAATTTTCAATTTAATTAGGATCCATATTTAGTACTAAATTTTAATTTGAGATTTCTTGTTAATCTCCTATTTTGTATTAAATTAATTCTGTGACATATTTGACGTCATTGGACTTATGGACTGGTTGAAAGAGGGAATAATTAATGGACTCCTTATTTTGGGATCGCTGTCAATGTAGTATGTTGGTTCGCTTGAATTCTCTTCATATGAGCTTCCTTAGTCATATTCGTCGAATTATTGTTTTTCTTCGACTGAACTCCAGTCTTCATCATTGTCTGAGTATATTATTTTCTTTGTTATGAGGTTGGCGTTTCTGTTTGAGATTGGGATATGCTTGTCTATTGTATAGCAGTCTTCCTCTACTTATTAGCGACTATTCCTTCCTAATTTCTACTCTACCTCTGTTGGAAGTGGGGATGGTCTTTCCAGTTTTTAGTAGCTTAAGTCTCTAGTAGTTGTTTAGAGGTGTTTTGTTGAAGCCTGTTGAGGTTTTATGAATTTGTTGTTTATAGATGCCAGTCTGAACAACTGAAAGTGTTGTTAGGTCCAAAGTTGGAGTGTCTCACAGTTGTTCTCTTCGTCAAATTGGACTCTTGTTAAGTGTAGTTGGAATTGATTGACTATTGAGGAACCCTTTCTTATGATCTTTCTGGCTATGAAAGTGATAATTTTTAGCATGCGTAGTCCCCATTGGCTTTTGTTTTGTTAGATAATGTTTATTGTGAGTTGTTCTAAGTGTTGATATTGGTTGTTTTCGATGTCTCCCTGTATGATATCTCTTTGTTTTTTGCTCAGTATACCCATTCTGTGTTTCTTATTTGATAATTCAAATTTTTTGAGTCTATATAAATTAATGCAATTGAAAAATCTTCAAAAAGAAACCTCAAAGAGGTTAATTATCAAAACATTAGCAGTGAAACCTAATTTATTTTCCGAGTTTATATCAAATTAAGAAAATATAATTCATTAAACAATTGTTTGGAAGCAAAGGGTAATTTGAGTTAAGTTTCATTACTCATCGTAGAATCCATAGAATTTCTTTGGATAGAAATGGTAAAGTTCAAAAATTATGAAGAAAATGGCTAATTACTTTTTGCTAGATTATCTTTATAATGAAGGTTAGTCATGATGAGTTCTTTAAAGATGATGATCTCATTTATCATTGGTGTATTAAAGAAAACAAATGTGCAACTTTACTTTGATTAGAGGTAGTGTAGAGTTTGACTCAACAAGGCTTACTTAGATATTTGAAAGAATTAAATTTTTGCCATCTTAAACTTAGCAACTTTTCATCTGATGCCCTTTATCGTAATCAATTTAAATAGGTCAAAAGTCGCGAATATTTATCTTTTAAATAAAATCATACAATTTTAAAAAATTATTATAAATAATCTTCTTATTTTACTTGATATGCATCTTAAAATATTTAAAATGAGCTTAACAAATAAATTTCATATTTTTTTACTACTTGAGCTAATTTATTTATAATATATTAATTTTAATTTTGCTTGATTTAAAACATTTATATATAAAATATGCAACTACTTTTTCTATTATTTAATTATATCAAATTTATCATAGATATTTCATAAATTATATATTATATGTAATAAAAAACATAATTATATGTTTTAAAGTTTTTATTATTTAAATTGATAATTTAAGCATAATTACTCAAATATTTACATGTAAAAGAATGAAACTTTATGCAAAATATGTATTTTATTCAATTTTATTTCACATAATTTAAGATTAATAAATAAACAAAAATCCAATTAATATTTTTCAAGCATTTCTTGTATCGGTTTATAGATTTATTTTTACTGAAGGATTAATATATATTGTCTAAATTGACTGAATTATCAAGAGAGGTGAATAAAACAATTTCAAAGAGTGTTGATAGAAGATAAGAATCTTTGAAAGAAATCCTATCAGCTTACTTTCAAGAGAAAGCAATCAGTTACTAATAAAACTAAGTAACCTTATTAACGAAATTCTGTGAAATTTATAAAAACCTTAGCTAAAAATGAGATGAATATGTGCACTCCTAACACTAATCTATGATACCTGCAATTAAAGCGAATTCTAAACATAGAATTGCATAAAGAGAAATGTCAGTCTTGTGTGTAGGCTTTGTTTGCTATTTACTTTTCAAACTAACAAAAGTAAATCACAATTCTTGAGCCAATTAACATTTTTATAACTATGGTTAAAGAAAAAATTGGTACAATTGTAGAAAAAGTTATTATGAACTTGTCATTGATTCATATTACAAGTATCAGGTTGGAGATGATTTATAAATTATGGATGAGTATGACTGAGTTCTTGAACAGAGGTCCATTTATTCTAATGGCAAGATATTTACAGGTTTGTGGGAATAACAGAATAAGATGGTTTGTTTGTTTTCTACTACTAACTGTAGTAATCATGAATATTTTTTTCAAGATAGGTTTGAAAATATTTGTGAGATGAAAATTTTTTCTGAAAAGATATGTAGATCAGAGGAAAATTCAAGAAGATAATTGTTAAGTGATATGCGTAGAAATTTTTTAGCAATCCTTGTAGAAGTATTATTAAAAAAGATAGATGAAAATACAAATACTGCTACCACTTATACTCATTCACTCAAATAAAACTTACCTGCAGAATGCTAATTTACTCAATAACTGACCTCAGACTTTTGATTAAGATCATTAAGAGTTGTAGACATAAAGTTTCAAGTAGATACTGTAGAACTTTTGGCTTTTTTCTCATCTGAGGCATAATTATACAAAATGATTGGAAAGAAGGAGCATAACTCAGGGACAGTAAGTTGGCATTGTTCTTAAGTAAGTAAAAAAACATATATCACGTTTTGGGCGAGGCTAATAAGACTATGTATCAAAATATCAAAGAGATATCTTATTAAAGCTAATATATATATAGAAGAATAAATATCGAGAGACTTACTGAATGCATAACATTAAGAGTATAATGTTTACTAATTAAAAGACTGAGAGACAATAGGAGGATAGTAGTTTATTTTTTTAATATTATATAAGTTATTGAACTTTTAATGAGAATATATATTGCTGATCCAATTGTGATTGTGCTTGTTTTTAAAATATTCATTTAATTGTGTTTATTTTATTAATTGACAAGCATTCATATTGATATAAAGGAAGGAATTTATAATAAAAAAGCAATTTCCTCTTATTTCCATTTCATCTAAAGTAATATTAGTAATTAAGCCACCAAGTTTAACTTTCAATAATAAAAATATCAATTTCCTTTATTTTCAAATATTTAGAATAATTTAAGATTAACGACACAAGACTCTAAATCATAGCAAAGCTAAACATTAAAGTTATAGTGCAGAATAAAGTATAATATACTTCAGACAAGACATGTAGTATTTACAAATGAAATTCAATATCTTACTAACGTTTATAAGGTAAATCTCTAGAAGCCAATAGATATCTTTGAAATGATTGAGTTACTATGCCCTTATGATTGGTTTCTTGATGGATTTGATACAAATATCCGGTGAAGACATCCGAAAATATATTTAGGGAACATGCAGTGAAGTATAAATTTCATTTCTTTAACGATAAAAAGCTTCCCATACTCTTTTATATTTATAATTAGTAAAATTATTTGTATTTTGTATTTAATATTTAATATATCAAAATAATTTTCTTAACTTTACCGAATTACTAAATTCAATATTAAATCCATATTAAATAAATTATTGATTTACAAAAATGAAGCATTTTCAAGTATAATATACCAGCTTAAAGCTTAATATAATTCCGGATCTTCTCACATCTTAACGAATGATTTATCAAAGAGTCATAAACTCTATTATTATTAATATTGAATACTTAGCTAATATTCATAATTAATTTAATCAAATATATCTGCAATCTAAAATAAACACTAGTAATTTAAGAAGTTAAAATAGGTTTGTAATGATGTATGAATTTTACTAGCGATAAAGTTTCTCCCTTTAAATACTTATCAGAATATTAAGAATGAAGATAAGGCGTTAAGTTTAATACAACTAAAATTAAATTAAAATAAGCTGACATTGAATATAATTAAGCTAATTTGAATTAATGCACTCTAATTGGATTATTATTTAGGTACAATTAATCCCATAAAAGTTATTATTCTTAGCCAAGATTTAATTAATTTACGTTAAAAGTGATCTCATATATATATATATAATTATATATATATAATTTATATATATATATTATATATATATATATATATATATATATATATAATCAGTTGTTCTTATCTTCCTATCTTCGTTCATAATTGGCTAATGGGGTTTAATAAGAAAAACTTGTAGATTTAAAGAAGAATGTAATGCCTTTATCCTTTTTAAACGGATTAGAATGAATCTAATAAGAAATTACGAGATTTGCCAATTTTTATATTCTTGTATTTAAATTATTTATTGTTTATTTATTTAGTGAGACGAAATGCAGCTATACAAAGAGTTTGTAGATATATCGATTTATTTAAGATTATAGGTAGTAGTATGCTTAACGATAGTAAGCAAAGTTATTAAATATTAATAATATCAATAAAATAAAAAATGAAATAATTGATAAATATGTTATAAGATAACTCGCTTTTATAATTCAAGCATCTAAATAAATCTAGATAGTATAATTATGAGTCCAATGAACTTACTTATTCTCATAAAAATCTAAAAAGTGCAGCAAATAAAAAATTACATAAATATATTATCTTTCTCTTTTTAAAAAGTTAAAGAATGTCCTAAAAAACGATTAAGATTAAAAAAAGCTAAGTTAATAAGGGTTTAAAAGTAAACAAAAAGTTTTATAAAATTAAGAACTCTTTAGTCTCATAAAATTTAATGAAATTATGGTAAAACTGAGGCTTCGAAGTTTTCTATATTGATATTTATTGACAAGAATAACTTCTATAAGTTATGTTTATTATTTTTACACTTAGCAAAGAACTTCTTAATACTTTTTAAATTCTACCAGCAATTATTACAAAGAAATTAATTTTATCTCGTTTAACAAATCATAAAATTTCTTCATATGTTAAGATCTTATTTTCCACATATTTTTTATTGGAATAGGTTAAATTATATTATCATGGAAACATCAGAACAGAGAATTGAAATATTAGAATATAGTCATTATTTTTTTGAGTATTAAATTAAAGGATATCTTTTTTTGACAGTTAATTATTTATAATGGAATATTGAAGTTTATGGGTAATTTTACTTTAAATAAAGTTAAACATTCTTTATATTTTAAATACAAATTTATTTGGATTACTAAGGAAACACTAAATATATTACAGGTACTAACCATAGCAAAAAAACATTAAGCTTGAATATTATTAAGCAGAAATTACAATATGCTTTAAGATTATTTGTATATATTAAAAGTTAATATTAATTTTAATAGACATAAATTTCTCAAAGCCAAAAATATATAAAATTTTATCATATACATTTTTATATCAGTAAACATTCCTGTTCTTATTTTCAATGTTAATATAAACAATCAGTTAGAATAAAATAGATTCAGCAATTATAATAAGCGTTTTAAAATTACAACCAAAGCTACAATTTATAAAAACCTAGATTAAGATGTTTTTTTTTCTTCTAAAATTTAGCAAAATAACTAAGCTAAAGCCGTTAAGAGACATAAGTATAAAAATTCTAGGACATTTTACACCTAAAACATCTTATTTATTTGCAAAAAAAATTTAGGTTTATTATAATTAAATATTTCAATATTTATATAAATGAAAGTAATTGGTAATAATCTTAATTAATTAAACATTTGGAGGGGGAAAGTTTCCTGCACCGGTTTATTATTAAAAAAAATTTTTAGGTTAGTTTCCTGCACTAAATTTTTTTTTCATTTTTAGAAATCGAATTTTATCACATTTATCAACAAAATCTTTTACTAATTTTTTTTATATATTATTACTTAATCTATTCTTCAATTAATAAATATCTTTATTAACATGGAATCTAATCACCATCCAAGCAATGATGAAATTTATCCACTATATAGATTCCATATGATATTAGTAGACTTCTGTATCTCAACCATAATATTTTTCTCTCTGTACTAATGAAATTCCAAAAATTTTATCCAATTGTTGTTAAAATTCTAATTATTTCTTTCAATGGTATATAATATTAGATAATGTATAACACTATATTTTCATGCATTTCGCATATGATATAAAAAATATGTTAAAATTTATGGGTTGTAAAAAAAATTTTATTGTTAAAGTTATGAAATTTTACATATTAAAAAGTGCAGGAAACTATCACGAGTGCAGGAAACTTTCCCCCCCCCCCCAAACATTTTGTGAATTTACTATTTATTTATTGAGGATATCTATTCCTGATTTCCACACTCATTGTTTCTTAAGTGAGCCAATTGATGCATAACATTTTCTTTAAAATTTAAATGAAGCTTAGTATCATTTAAATTCTTAGTTTAAAATTCAAATTAAGAAAATGATTGATAACAGAGTAAAAACTTATTCCATTAATTTATTCAGAATATTCTTTTAAATATTATTTAGTGTTTGAATGATAACAATTAAAATCTTTGATCCATATCTCAGATTAAAAGTCAATTTGCTTATAGTTGTTGTTGTTGAGAATCTTGTCCATTTAGTTCATATTAGAGGTATAAATCAATCTGTTTCTTAACCGACTAAGATTAATTTAAAAATGAAGGAATAAGTCAAAGAATACTCCGCGTACTCTGCTGATTTCATTATGTTTCTTCATTCAACTAATATAATCAAACTCCATTTGTCTTTTGAAGATAATTTTGTTATATTAAATTCTCTGTTAAAATCTTATAAGTCTAATCACCCATTAAATATAAACACGTAGGTGACGATGCAGTCACCATCCTAAGACAAGACAGAAGAAGATAAAACTAATTCACTGGTAGAAAACTCAATAACAAACAAAGACAACCTAAGAAACCCAGAAAGAACAACAAAAAGAGAAGAAACAACTAAAGGAACTGAGTTCCTTCATAATTGATATGCTCAGGGGGGCTTCGACCCCTCGATGCGAGTTAATTATTATTATTATTATTATTATTATATAATTTTTGTTAATAAAACGGTATAGTTGCCAATGGTCATAAAAGTCTTCTTAAGTTGTTTATTCTTGCACTAATGTATGTTGAAACATAGAATTCTTTATTTGTATTGAATTTTTCAGTATATACATCGCTATATATATATATTCTTATAGAATATGTTAGAGACTCCCATTATTTATCTATTTATTGTTCATGCCACAGCGAAGATGTGAAAATTTTAATATTAAAACTTCTTATGTTGAATTAGATTTACTTCTAGTTTCCCGAGGTTTAATATTGGCTTTTATAGAAAATTTACTAGAGTAAAAATGAAATTAAACTTGCTTACTATTTGTGCACTTTTCATTAGTATAACTCTGTTGATGTTAGTCAAAGAGTGTATGAATAAAGCTAGTCAATAGTATTTTAAGTACATTAGTTTTATACATCTTGATATATTCCTAAGTATTAGGTATTATGGATTAATGATTTTATAGTAAACCACATTGATTCACATATCTAGTCAATCTGCAATGCTTCCATTTAATACAATTATTACGATTACATAGTGAGCATACTTTTTTATTAAACTGATTTCTGGAGATGGGCAAGTTTGATCGGTATTATTCATAACTTTTTATGCATCAATCTGAATCTGATGGCATTATATAAGTTGATAGCCTTCGAAAGGTAAGTATTGAATAGGAGCTTCGTTTTGAGGATGGCCTCCAGGTGATGTAGGTTGATTAGTAGTGAATATTTAAGTGAGGTTAAGTTACACAAGAGATTTAGTTATAATCCTGAAACCTTTTTATTGAAAATTGAACTTATTAAGATCTGAGTAGTTGATCTAGCAATGAATGAGCTAGAATTTTTAAAAAAGTTTTAGTATTTTTTCTGAATAATATCAAAGTTAGAAGTAGAGAAATAGAATTTGTCAAATTACTTTGTTACTCTTTTGAAATCATTCACAGCTAACCTCAGAATCTGAATTTGTACTGATTCCTATATATAAATTTAAGCACAGGGTTGTAAGAAACTTTGTTTGTACGAAGAAATTTTGTAGAAGCCTTCATTTGCGATAGAATGACATCTTAATTGTTAAAATAAAATTTTAATAATTTATATATAAACAAATATTGATAAATATAGTAAAATGAAAAGAAAATTAAATTATAAATCTAGACATTATATATTTCTTGTTTAACTCAATTTTGAACAAATATGAAGGTGTCTTTTATATCATAAGTGTTCTTTCGCTTAATTAAGATTTCATTGATGGATTTTATTTTTAAAAAATTTTAATTTTTCTTTAATATCAACATTTCTTAAAAAGACTAAATGAGTTTTACGTTTTTTAAGATTCTTCTTGGCTAAATTATTTTATTAGTCTTTACTTTGACATTTGAGTAGTTAATATTTAATTATGTTATTCTCAAAGGAGGATGAAAAACTTCTTAATCTCAGAAAACATTAGCCATTTCAAAATATCAATGATATCAATAAAAAAAGTACTTAATTATTTTTCAAATCAATAGAAATAACATATAATTTATATCATGGCATTTAAATATAGCATTTTATCTTATAATAGTAAGATTATTTATTGAATGAAAGCACTCAAGACAACTATCAATCCTACCAAAAGCATTTTTAAATGTAAATTATTATCATGTAAATTTGTTTTTAGTAATGAAAATCTTTTAAATTAAAATTTTGTATTAGAAATCTACACTTCGTAGATTAAAAGTTTGTTCATTAAAATCTAAATGAGAAGTTGAATTCAATTTAATAAACAATAGTTTTTAATTTTAATTAATAGCTCAGATTATATTATGTTTTTGATGTTTTTTTTGGATCTCATTACAAGTACTATAATAATATAAATTTACATTTTAAGTTATTAAAATAAAAAATTGTTTTTAATTATAGTCTTGTTTATGAAATAAATTATTTATTCATCTTTATTAAATTTGAAAATTTTTTCATTTTAAGTCGCTTTAGAAGTTATAACATATTTCAATGTATTATTGCAAATCTCCAATCTTAAAAAGCCAAACATAATATATTACATGGTAGTTTCACTTGGAATAATCATTTTTAATTATTATATGGCATGTAAGATTTTTCAATTTAAAAGTTAAGATACAATTAAAAAAGGAGGAATTTAATTCCCAGAATAGAAACTATAAAATAATTTATCATTAATTTATTAATTGATAAAAGATATTAGTTCAAATCTGGCAGTATTTAATATAATCATTCTCATTCGATTTAAAAGTTAATGCATCTCTAAAATTAATATATCTCTAAAATAATACATCAAACAAATCATGTTAACTTAATTTCTCCTCCTTTTATTTGTAATAACTTAAGTAGCAATATTATTCATCTTATTTATAATAACTAACTCTCTTAATTTTATTATCTCTTGGCTTCATCTGAATTTGGTCAATGTTATCTTATAAAAATAAATAATTAAATATTTAATCATCTATTTATTAATTACATGAGAAGAAATTGAAGAAAAAAAATAATCAAAATCTAACTAAATTAAATAAAATCTTTTATAAAATGAAGAGTAATATAATATAAATAAATCAATCAATCAACACAAATAATGTTTGTTCTTTATATTTTTCTTTTTCATATGAAATGTTATTAATTTCTTTCCCATCTTTATGGCATATGTTTCTAGTAGTTTAGCTAACAGCATTTCAACCCTAATGCATTATACATCATCAGCAAAATCTAAATTCTCTCCCTCCAACACTAAACATCCTCTCTAAACCACCAACATTGTAACTTCCTTCTACATCCTTTTTTGGCATTGAATTTTCTCCTTTAATCTAGTTAAAAAGCTTAACTAATAACTTAATATTACAACCGATATCAGTATTTTTGCACTTAGTTTCCTTTTTTGTTTTAATGGAAACATCTTAACAATATTTAAGATACCGAATACATAAGGGTGCAATCAATCTATTTACTGATTAAGTTAATATATTCCAATGTTTATAAGTATCAGTACACAAATTTAATTTATAATAATAATTTAAGCTGAATAACTCTCTGCTCAGATTTTATAATATCAGCATAGAAAGACCGTTTGAGATTATTTGCTAGGTTATTAGTTTAGATGTTTATTTATTAATAATAATTATGTTAGTAAATATTTTATTAAGCATGATTTAATAAAATTTATACTATATAACTTTATTATATATAAGTCAGATAGTTAACAATCAACTCATTCTCACTTCATTTTTATCTTATAAAACTCTTAATATTCAAAAATTATCAATTACTCAGATCTTCAACTCTTTTGCTCTCCTGTGTATAAGTGTATTTGCTCAAGCTTTAGCCATAATATATAATTGATTTTAATTTACTTATAAAGTTTAAAGAATCTAAATATAAAATTTTCTCTAATAAACATAATTAGTTAAGTGTTAGTTTGTTTGTTTATTTTTTTATTTGCATTTTTTTAAGATTATGTAAAATTTTATTAGTACTTTTAGTAACTTTGTAGTCAACAATAAAGTATGCTAGAAATTCTAGTCTTGCCATTCATTAGGCTAACTTATGAGTTTTATTGACATTAAATAATGATTAGTATTTTAAAAATATAATAATTCAATATTTTTAAATATAAAAAGTGTTTTTAATTAATATTTTTATCAATGAATGCTAACTTCGAATTAATTGACTTATAGTTAATTCTTTTTTTTTGGGTTTTTAAATAAAAACGAATGTATTTTATTTAAATTAATGGTTTCTCAAGCTCATAACTTACTATTTTTCAACTGTTTTTTTTCTCAACTAAAGTTATAATTCTTAAATTATTAAATAAATAATACTGAATAATATTACTTCCATGTTAAATATATCATTTTAATATTATTTTCGATAAGAAAAATGTGAATAACTTGATTTGTTTGAGATTCAATCATTAGCTAAAAATAAATTATACTTATTATTTATTTTTTTACTGTAAATTTTATATCCTTAAATTTAAATTATGATTTAACTAATAAAGTCCTTTTATATATCTTGTCTTTATCTACATTATTTTAAAAATCCCGAAAAAGTGATTAATATAGTGTAAATGAATAAAGATAGAATAATAGATTTAAATCTTATAGATTAGTATAATTATCTGCTATTTTGTTTGTTAAATTATATTAAATTGTTAGTAGTATTTTTAGTAATAAGTTTGATGTTCTTTTATGCTGAAATAATGTTCAATCAGTTAACTATTCTTTTGTTATTTTTCTACTAAAATAAAACAAATTTCATCTTTTTTTTTATATATTTTTTTCAGTCTTAATTAAATTATGTATCATTATAATTACCTAATATAATTAGATTAACTAAATATAAAAAAATAAACACTTTTCATATGGGTTTTGATTAAAAATTAAATTAAATCCTCTGTTAACATATCAGAATCAGAATCGATTATATCGATTATATAAAGGTTAATATACATGATTCAAAGTGAAACTCTCCCAACTCAATAAGTGTTATTTATATAGGAAATATTTTAATTGAAATCTCTTAGTAAACATTGAGATTAGATTATACGAATAAATCTTATTTCTATCATTCAAAAATATTTAAATGATTTATTTCTATTGAGATCAAATTTTAATAATTTCTAATTTAATCATAATTACAGGTATTGTTATCATTCACAATTTTTATTTATAAGATTAGTGTTTTACTCATATGTAGCCTAACATTTAAAATCTTTGTCAAGATCACGCCTATAATGAAAGTGAAAAATATATCTTTAAATAATTAAATTATAAATTCACGCTTTAAAACATTACTAATAATCATTCTCATGTACAAAACCCCAAGAATAATTATTTTAGCATTCGTGGTGATGATAAATTAATCAGTTTAAGCTTAAGTATTAAATTTTAATCAAAGAATTTAATAAAATGACAAGCTGATTCTTTGATTTCTTTGACAATAATAATAAATACAGAAACAAATATATGTTAAAAATAATTGAAATCATTTTAGACACCAATTTGTTGAAAAGATAAAGTGGGAGATATTAAAAATAAAAATTAATAATAAAAAAACAGAAAGGGGTTTAATTGGTTTGAAAAAAAATTATATGGTGAGTTATCAATGTGAATCAAAGGAGTACAGATAAAAAAATAAATTTTCCAACACCTAAAAGAATTAAGTTTAGTAAATATGTAATGACAACATTTATTTGGATATACTTATTATAAAATATATTGTACATTGTTCTCTCATATTCTTAGCCTCTTCTTATTATTCCAAAAATATTTTTAAAAAAATTACAATTTAAAATGTCTTGGCCTTTATAAATTGGGCAGTATTACTAATTATAGAATCTTCAGTAAAATTTAGAATGGGATATTAAGCTGCAGATTATACGTAGACAATGTTCAGTTGATTAACACTCATGATAATAGTGAAGTAAAGCTGCATAATCAGTTTAGCAACTTCTTCTATTTAGAAGTAGACTCATTCAAGTCTACTACCATATATTTTTTTTCATTTTTTTTACTTTTTTATATCATTGAGTTCAGTAAATACAGTCTCATTGGTACCATTATATTCCATTCATTGTTATAAAATATGGTAATTAAAGATGTTTTTTATTTGGTATGAGTTATACACTCTCAATAGTGAAAACATATTTGACTCAATTTATGAATATATTGAATTTAAATTTAATATCACTATAACTATCTAGCATACCAAACATTTATTCTGTAGAAATGATTTATTTTTATTGATCTATTTGAAAATCAAATATTGAAATATTTTTAAAATCATTATCCAGACTCATTTATGTTAAATTGCATGAGAATATGCTTATTTGATAGCTCTTTTTATAATAAGAGATAAATTAACTCACTTGAAAGCATATCAAACCCTTATTGAAAAATGAGGGAAATAGAATTTTTAGCTTTTGTTAAATAATTATTAATTTTAAATAATAATCTCTACTTTGAAATAGGAAATTTATATAATATTTTAACTGCATCTCCACACCATTCTCTATCCTGAATCAATAACTTTATTGAATGACACCGGTTTCCTTTGGTGTAGAAAAAATACTTCCTGATGTGATCTTATAAATTTTAGAGCTATTACCTGATATTTTATATTCATTCAATAGGCACTAGTGAATCTTGCTGTCTTGAGTCCTAGAGAGAAAGAAAGTCATTCTTGGCATCCCACTGATTGAAATTAGTTTAAGCATGGTGATGAAGTAGTTGATGGACCATTTCAAATTCTAATCTACACTTACAATTTAAAATTATTTAATAGTTGTTTGGTACAAAGCCTAATGTTTTGAAGATGCAAATTTCATTCTCGGCCACATCCCTGAAGTAAAGGCATTTAGTATTTAAAGTAAGAGAAAGTGTTGAAACTTTGACATCAAATTTGAAAGAATTATCTTGAATGGAATAAGAATTAAATCTAATAGAGCGAGGGTTAAAGGGTGGAGCAATTTTAATAGCTTAATGAGATGCTTCATAAGTGGTTATGGAAAGCAATTCAAACAACTATCGTGATCTTTACCTTAATTATTACAATAATATTAGCACGAAAGCTTCAAGTATAATAAAATAAAAAATGAAATTTTTAATATTCTCTATTTGCCAATTCCATTCATCTAAAATAATAATGATAAATTAAGATTCCATGCACAAAGACAGAAATTTTACCGAAAATATTCCAGAATAAGCTTTCTACACTTAGCTTGGATATTTAATCTCTTGTGAACTTAAAGAAGTGATTGTAAAACCCAGTAACATCACTTTTTCTTACATAAAAATGTATGTGAAAAATGTGTCTACTGTATAATCACCATCATTATTTAGATTGAGAAGATCATTTCTCAAATAATGAGAGTAAATCTCCTGGTTTCCTCTTTTACTCAATGTATTGACCATACCCTTCATCTAGATTGAAGCTTTAAATGTAATTTATGTCTGAACTAGAGCTCTTATATAAAACCCGTATTTATTAATCAAAGGCTTAGATATCAGAGGGAGCGACTTTTAACCTCATTAATTTTCTTCTTTTTCTTTAATTTTATGTTTAATTAATTAATTATGATTAAATTATATATATATATATATATATATATTAAACCCCAATGCTGTTATTTACAATTTTTTGTAGAAGATGATAATTAAATCTAAAACAATTACTCTTAGCTTAATACTCAATGATTCACTTCACAAATTATCCAATCTCTCTCTCAAGGTCTTGAGCTGCTCTTGCCTCTCGCGGTCCAGGTTCTTGATCTCTGAGCATTCTCCATCCTTAGGTCTGAATTTCAATGCCTCCTTCATCAACGAATCCACGGTGTCCTTGGTGAGGGCGGGCTTGAATCTCTGCAGGAACTGAGGGGAGAGGTGGGGGGCGCTCTGCATCAGCATGGCCAGGTCCTTCTTGAATCTCTTCATGACGCTATCTCTTCTCTGCCTTTCCTTGCTTATTGACAGGGGTCTCTTGTCTCTATCAGCAGCCTCGATTCATGATGTTGTCTACAGTCTCATTATTCTTTATTGGATCTTAGTTAGTGGGAGGCAATCAGAATATCAAGCTTAGGAAAACTTTACATTGGGATTTTTCAAATTGTTGAATTTTACAGTGAGCTTGTTGCAGGCGAATTCGAATGATTTCAGCAAGCAACATTAGTCTTATCGTACCTCGATCGAGAGAGCACAGCCCGAGCTAGCGAGTTACAAATAACTGAACAGGCAGCTGTTTACCTTACAAAGATTATCCGAGGAATACTTTTGCTGATGACGACAGGTAGTTGGAATATTCAAAATCACTCGACCCTCAGAGTCCTCATAAGTCGGCTCCATGCAGTGAGTGCCCTAATGTATGCGACCTTAAGCCAACGCATGTAGAGTGCTGCCCCCAAACAGGCCAGTTTGACTGTCATAGGCTAGGGTGCCAAGAATCCTGATTTAGAAGAGTTTATGCTGATACACTTTAGCACTAGAGTAGAATAGTTTTCGCTAGGCGCAATGCACTAGAGCTTCGTGCTTTGGCATAAGAGTTTAGTGCCTTTGGCTACTCATGAGTATTCAGGATGCCAACTGGCTTGGTGGCTGAGCCAACGGTATCTGGACAGCAGGCGTTCTTGAGATAATTGCTGTGACTCGCCCCCTGATCGCTTAGCTTGGGTAATAGGTTACGTTGTGCTCCTTCCCTAAATCTCGCTATCAATTACTATTGTTTTAGCTTACCTGGTGAGAGGAGGCGAAGCATCTAAAGTAGGATCCAAGAAGTCACCCATGGTTTGGTAATGAGTCGAATCATCATGAGAGCCTCCAATATGGCGCCCGCCATCTTCCCTCCCCATTTTCACAGTTGCATGCAAGGCCTCGTCCACTAGTTACGAATAAGAGAGCGTGGAGCGCGTGGAGAGAATGCTACTCACCACGTGTCAGAGGGCCCCATGACTTCTATTCGCTATCTAAATGTTGCTGATGAGAATGTTTAGGCGCTGTTTGAAAGATGTCTTTGTTAGCAGGGGGTCGTCAAACTCAAGATGGTCAAGCAGCAGATCCTCTGAGGGGTCCTCCAGCAGCTATGGGTCGTCTTGCTGGCTGAGCGGGGCGTTAGAATTAAGGAGCAGTAGGTTCATATGTTGGATTAGTGACTTTCTTAAGGATTCTTAAGTAATATTATAGAGGGGTAGCAGTTTTTAATAATTAAATATCACATTCGTCATTTTGATAGCTTTAGTAGAATAGCCTCTACTACTACTACTACTACTACTACTACTACTACTACTACTACTAAAGCTACCAAATTCAATTATTATTATATTTAATTCTTGGTTAATTTAATACGTCACCCAAATCTTGTAAATAACAGCATTGGGGTTTTATATTAGTTGCTATAAATGCGATTCTAGTTTCTCTATTTTATTTTATAACTAATTCACGATTATTGCATATATTTCTCTCTTGTGGTTTGATAAATTATTTCTTTAATTTTGATATAATTTACTATACATATTTAATAAAAAATGACTGTATTATTGCTAAAATAGAATTGAATCAGGAAATTGTGAAAATAAAATTAAAATTAAATAAATAATATAATTAGACCAATGGAAAAATGCGTAAACCCCAAATCCCCTCAATTTCAAAACCCCTGTTTTTTTGTTGCTATGTGTCATTTTTTTATTAGTAGTTGGTCAAAAAATTTAGGGGGCTGGTCAAAATTATATATGTACTTGTAAAAATTGATACATCTCAAATTTAGGGGTCTTTATAATTAGGGAAGTTGGGACATTTGCTAAATTAGCGATTTCAGAGATTTGCGTAGTTTAGGCCAAAATAGGGACTTTTTCATAAAAACCTCTCTCATTTACCGAAAAGGGGCTTGAAAGTAGGGTAACTCCATTAGAATTTGGAAGTTTTGCCAAAATATGGCACGCATGCATAATTGCGATAATATAAAGGCAAATGCAACTAAGTAGAATCGCGAAGGAAGTGGCCATTTTAAGAGTGCAAATGTGAAATAGAAGCAGTATTTTAGAATTGAGTGTTGTAAAGAGTGAATTAGGACATTTTTAAGTAAAATATAAATAGTGTTATTAATTATAATAATCTGCGATGAATTTAAAACTGACATGACATGGGAAATTGTAAAGGGAAACAGGTTTTATACACTACTTCAGCTATGAAACAAACATCATCACACAAAACCGAACCGAAGAGTGTGAATCCACTTCTTGATACTGAATGCCCACATCCCCTAGATGTCTTCTTTTCTTAAATTCTGAACGATTTCAGCAACCCTCTTCACTAATTGCTGCCTAAAAGTGTAAAGCCCATTAAAACTTACTTGTTCTGAATAGTGTCCATCTTCATCTCCTTCTTTGTAAAGGAGAATAACTGCTCAATTGGATTGCGCCAAGGCGAGTATTCGGCGTTGAAGAGCACATTCACTTTAAACTTTCTGGCTGTGGCTAACATCTCTGAATATTTATGAATGACTGCGTTGTCCATCAGCAGGACCACTTTCTTCGAGTGTAGTTCTTTGTCAGTTCTTACACTGCGTAAGGTATGGTAGATGAAGTTTTCAAAGAGAACTGAGTCAAAAACTCCTTCTATCACTTGACTGGAGATAATTCTATCCTAGGAAATCGCAGCAATATAAGACATTGAGAATTGCTATCTCTTAGTTGAGCTTTTCTTAATTGACAACTCTCTCACTTTCATCCCATAGTGTCCCAGGTTCTGCTTCATCTCGCTCTAGTATTCCTTAATGCTTTTCAAGTGAGGGTCTATAAATAGCTGGGGCCAAAGCTTTTAGTAAGAGCCCCTTTCACTCTGCAAGTTTCCCTGCTCTGACCCAGGGTTCGATGAGTCTTTGTGGAAGCTACTTGAGAGTTTTAATTTCCTAGGAGTGACCGCAAACCGACTTTCCAACTTGGTTTCGGCACCTAGGTCAACAGACTTCTTCCTCGAAGATTCCAGTTTTAGTTTTGATATTTTATCGAGAATAGGAGTTAAACCACTCTTCACTTTTGAAGCTGAATTGTCTTCAGACACCACTGATTTCACTGAACTATTTATGCGGAAACTCTGAAAAGTTTTAGTCAAGCTGAATTTCTAGTTGGAGGTCTCAGGGACCTCTAATATCGGGGAGAGGTCCTTTGTAAATGCAAGCCGAGTTTTCATTGAAGGGGTCTGAAGTTGCTTTTTTTATGGTTTCAGTTATGGATTTCCCTAAAAGTATTATGCATTAATAATTACCTTAGTATTTTCAATGGTTTTCTAACTATAATTACTGGTTTTCGATGACTACTTTGACCCCCTTAGGACTTTTGGTCCAAGAATTTAGATTGGAGTGCTGACAAGTTTCTTTGGCGTCTAGGATATTTCTTAAACCCCTATCCTACCTTAGGTCCTATAAAGCTTTTCATTGCAAAATGGCTAATTGCTTACGAAGTTGACTTAGCCATACCGAATTTTCCACTTTTAATATTTCCAACCTTTTAATTACAATTTTTAGAAAACCCTAAGTCAAATGAATTTGAAACCTTCTCTAATTATTCCCCAACATTTTCAATTTTTTCCAGGTGGAAGCTCTCTGAGAATTTTGAAGTTGAAGAATCAGAACTTTGATCCATTTTGAGGAGCATTTTTCCATACAAAAGTTTGTCATCGCTAGCGAGGATCATGCTATCATTTTGCAACCTTTTTTATCGCTTCTGTAATTTTGCAGAATCTCGATGCATATCTTTAATGTTGAAGCTCCATTACTTTGAGGGCATCGAGTCCGATCGGAAGTTGCTCTCATCAACTGAAATGATAACTGCATCCTCATATAAGAACTGAGCCAACAACCTGCTAATCCAGAGCCTCTTCTCATTGAAGTTTGGGTCTCTATACTTTGTATTAGCAGCCTGAGTTTTCCCATATCTTAGATGGAACTTATCTCACAGAATCTTTTGAAGAGTGGTAACGCAAGGCACCTTAAGTAGCTTACACTCTGGCTTTGTTTGAGCCAGGTTTAATAAATAATTATGAAGCTTCTATCCTGTAACTTCGTAAATTCCGTTCTGTTCTAGGTAGGCCTGTATAGAATCAAGCAAGAGCTAGTTCCCACAAACCCCTTTTCTACCCACTTTCTTTTGTGATTCAGGATCAAGAATCTTATGCTTGACCTCGTACTTAAACTTTTCGATAGTCTTATATACAACATCCACATCCATCCTCAATTTCTTAGCCACTTGACGAGGCTTTAATTGTTCGTTATAGTATAGATTAATAACCTCTAATTTCTTACATGCGAGCTTAGCTTCTCTTTTCTTCAAAAAAGGATTGCTAATTAACTTCTAGGATTTGCCTTTTTATTTTATTGTCTCGTTGAATGCATCTATTAAATTTTGACTGCCTCTAAGAGCTCCTCGTTACTCATCAACTTTACATCCTCCTGTAATATTATTGCTTGTGTCGCTTCCTTAATTATTCATAACTGGTTTATTCCTGATTCTGGCAAGTCGAAAACTTTGAAGGTAAGCTTCAAGGAATTTGCAAAGCTCATCATCATTTTATATGTAACAAACATCAACATTGCTAGCTAAATATTCTTGAATTTTTTCTTAAGGAAGTTTTATGATTGCTCCACCTGTAAGCTTCTAGATTTGTACAGGGACTTCACCACTGTTTAGCAGTTATCCAGAATTGTATGTGAACTTTGTTGACTAAATAACGTTTGGGAATAATTTACCAAGCACGACAGGAGTCCATTTAACAATAGATTTCTCTTAAGCCTTAACTTTGCTTGGCTTGATTTCAGTCAGGGCATTAGTGATGAGAAACTCGTCGCTCAATATTTAATTCTGTGAGCAAGAAACTCCTGAATAAGACGCATCCTTAGATTCTTCTTAAGTGTGCTATTATATTTGCTGCCTAGGGGTATTAGTTCTTTAGTCCCTCATTTATTATTAGCTTTTATCTTTATAGCTTAAGCTTAATCAAAATTATTTAATTAAAATTATTAAGGATATTTGGATACATTGTTTATAATTCTATTAAAAAGAAACAATGACACATCACTCTCTCATTGGAAACGTAAAATTCAAACTCATACCGACAGATATTGATAAGATTATCTATGCCTACAAGGAAGGAGACTCTGATCTTGAAATTGCATAGCTCTACACTCTCTAATACTAGAGTCATAAAGCGCCCCTTTGTACTTTTTCAGGGACAGTATTTGAGTTCTTATGTTCTCATGACACTGAAGGGATCAAGTTGTTCATCTGTTATATTGATAGCCTTATAAAAAACGAAACCCTAGTTGAGAAGCCGTACTTTCAACTCTTTGTGAAGATTGTCTATGCGATTTTCTTAAATAAGCTCTAGAACCACTTACTAAATACAACTCCGACAAAGTAGTTAACACTTGTTTAGCTGGACCCTGTAATTTTCTAAGATATGGTCGACAGTAAATCCTTAGATGGAGTCCAATTTGAATTGATTCAAGCTATACAAAACAAGGAAATTAC
Source organism: Oxytricha trifallax (assembly GCA_000711775.1). NCBI lineage: Eukaryota > Ciliophora > Spirotrichea > Sporadotrichida > Oxytrichidae > Oxytricha > Oxytricha trifallax. Next base: position 57,876 of record ARYC01018458.1, read on the forward strand.
TTAGAGGCATACCCGACTTTAGAATCTTAAGTATACAAAATATAGGAAAGGAGAAAAATTTGACATACCCTAATCAGATAGACAAACTGTTTGCTCTGCTGACTTAGAACTCCTTACCCACACTGTTAAAGCCCAAGATGTTTAAAATTGTAAGCTCATAAAAAAAGAAGAAATTTCCAGTTTCGATGACTTGATTAAAGATTAAGAAGTTGACAATCCAAATCCAGGATATATAAATATATCTTTGGAAGATGATTTAGACAAAGATATTGGAGATGGTAACTATATCTCTAATTAGGATGATTATAATCGAAGTATGCAATTTAAAAAACTCTTGACCAACAGTGATATTTTTCAGTAAAAAGTAAATAAAGACCAAAAGTCCTAATTGATTTTGAGTTAGATGAAAAATAATAACAATTCAAATATCAACCCTCTTTTCTCGTAAGAAGATGATAAAGATCATCTTGAAGAACTGGAGAACAACTTAGACCTCAATACGTTCAATTAAACTGTGAGAGGCATTTCAGATTACCAATATTCGCAGTAGCGATTACCAAATCAAGAAGGACAGATGATTTAATTATACCAAGAAACTCAAATGTCAGATTACCAAAGTAAAATTGAAACTTTTTAAACTAAGCCACGCCATTGGGAAGAATAATAGATTTTAATAAAAGACTTAATACACAGCTTCTTAGAAATTGTCAAGGCAAGCCCTTACTGTAATTACTGGTTTTGCTAAGCCACTTATAAAAACACCAGGTTAAGATTCTTTGATGAGTTGAAAGTTCTTACTTCTAACATAAAAGAACTGAAGGAACAAAGAGAAATCATGCAAGAAAATGGGAAAAGTAAATCGAAAATTTCGAGATAAGTGAACAATCAGAGCAAAGAAAAATTATCATATGAACAGCTGCGACTGAAGAAAACTTCAGGCATGATAACTCCAAATAAATACCACGAAATTAAAGAAAATAAAGAGCTAATTGAATAACAAAAGCAACCACAGAAACCATCAAAGCCCACAGCCTTTACCAAGGATTTCAAACACGGTTCTGAGACTAAAAATTATGGAAGAGTGGAAGATAATAAGGAGAAGAAGTCACTCTCCCGCTTATACGTATCGCCACTATTGAATGAGAATAGTGAGGAAGATACAATACTCCATCGCTTTCACATAATTGATTTCCCTCTTCCAAGTTTCACAGATAGCGAAATAGTTCATATTAAGAGCACTCTTGGCTATGCTGTCAAACTCTATAAATACATTGAAAACGACTGCGACTCATATAAGAAAGCTATGTTCACAGGATCACCTTTTTTTCAATGCAATAGACATCGCCTTATGCATACCTCCTTTAGGTATCAAGTTTCTCCAGGATCAAATAAAACCAAATTCTTTCAGAATAGAAATTACAAGCAGGCCTTCAACACAGATTATTATTTCAAGCCAGAAATCTGCAATTAACCCGAAAACTACTCATACGCCAACGAACTTCTCGGGCTGCTTAATATACTATGTGATGGTCCAGTCTACAATGATTTGAGAGCCACCTTTATGATGCTGGCTGCATTTTATTCTTCTGAGCCTGAATAAATAACAAGTGACCACTTTCTGAACCCTTTTAATTTCCCTTTAAGATAAGTGCTCCATGCTCTGGTCTTCAATTATAAGTTGCAGCCTTTTAAAGTCACAATATTCCATGAGGTAGATTATACAACAAACAACTTGTCAGCCTTTCCATCGATATTTGAACTTAGCCATAAGAATCTAGACACTCTAAGTGAACGCGTCTATGGAGAGGGCTCTGTGGTTATCGAGGTTGTTTATTTTCATGATAATAATCCAATCCCTCGGTCTGAGTTTGTGGTGTTAAGGGAGGACGAAGACTACCTTTTTGTTGCCATGTCAATGAAGAGAGGGATCATTAAAATACCCTAACTTTTCACCAATCAAAAAGGCAAAGAACAGGAATATGTTATTAACTTGATCGATGAAATCCTGGATGATGAGGCTTTTTAAATTGGGCTTAACATGCCAGTTTAGCTGAGGTTTTATTCGGTAACTTTATAAGACACACCTCCTCCCACCACTATGCTTGGAACCCCTGCGAGCTACTAATACAGACTTAGAAACTGTTGGGTCAAGTTTTTTAATTGGTAAGTTTTGTTATTATTTAACTTTTGTAGCTACAATGTCACGGAGCTGGAATATTGCGTTGCAGATATTTCCAAAGAGGAAAAGTATATGTTCATGCTTGTCGATAAGATAGTCTCTAAAGTCTAGAAAAAATTTAAATTGTACGATGAGGTGCATTACCCTTACTGTGACATATTAGTCTAAACTAAACCATCTTACAATGCTCTTAGGATGATCAAAGAAAAGATTGTCAATTTCGGTAAGCTTAATTATTTTCAACCATAAAGGAAAAATGAAACGTTAGAGGAATATGTGAAACATATGGATGGAAAGCACAAT
>ARYC01018459.1:0-14747 GCA_000711775.1 Oxytricha trifallax
TATCAAAGTTTAATGCGCGACCAATCACAGTCGTATTCATCGGTGTTTGATTTTGAAGACAAGATTGTTGGTTCCCAGTATGTTATTGTACGTTATTTAGTTTTCGCCAAAAAATATTCAAATAAAATTCTATTTTTAGGGGTCAAGTTTCTAAATTTTTGACTTCAAAATCTCTGCGGAGAGGCAATCGAATAATATTATATTTTGCAAAATCTTCAGAGCTTGAATTTCTTAATCGCAATATATAGGGAGATTTACCATTAATTAAAATAAATAAAATGGTCAATAAATTGTGCAACCCTATAAATCTAAACTCGAGAAGAATTTATATTTCAAGATTTGGTACTTATGTTATTATTAAAAACTTAAAACCTATAAGAACTTTAAGTTAAGTGTCCTAAATCTTGCATACTTCTGTGCATTTTGTTCGAAAATTTATAAAAATGACATTAAAACGGATGCTTTATTAGATTCGCACAAAAAATCAGAATATTGGCAAGTACAATAAAGAATATTATTGCTTTTTATTAAACGAGTAAATACTCTAGAAATGTACTTCTTTTTCACTAAATTAAAGATATATAAAGTTTCACAGAGAATTTCCCCACAGTAAAGATATCTCCATCTAAGTTAAGAAATCTTGACCACCTCAAAGGAATTAAATATAAGAAAGTTTATATTTAACCAAAGATTTAATATTTATAAGAACAAATAACATTATTCTTGATGGATGAAATGATTCAAAAGATCAATTATTTGATTGAATCAGGTTATAAATTAATATTTATTGAAGCATCATCTACAAACAAAATAATGAGGAAAAATTCTTGCAGAGATAAATATCAATAATTTCAAATTTAAGACAAAAGACATCGCATATAAACTATAGCAATTGTTGCTGGATTATCGAGCTAAGTTGAATTAAATGTTATAAAATAGTCAACAAATAAATTTTAAAAGAAGACTTTAAGTTATTCATTGAAACTTTGTAAGCTTATTAAAATGATAAGGAAGTTGTGTTTTTTATGGACAACTTAAGAACCCATCATTCAAATATTGTAAAGTAAACTTGCCTAGAAAAATGTTTAAAAGTTATTTATAACGTTCCATATATGCCAGTTTAAAATTCAATTTAAAATTATTGGTTTATACTTAAAAATAAGTTCAGGAAAGAAATAGTTGATAGGCTAGTTAATAATCAGTTTAAAAAGAGTGACGTAATCGTAAAACAAGTTATAAAAACATAAACAATTAAGATATTAAGAAAATACCATAAAAGGGTATAGACTAACTTATAGATCATATTAACTTGGTTAAATGAAATAATCAGTTTTAAAGCGAAAGGAGCTGAGCTCATTTATTCATGAGTCTGACTTCATCAACTTGAAAAATTATTTTTACTCTCTTCGTTTATGTTTTTAGTAATTTACATTTAATCATCAAAATTCTCAATTAATTGGCCCCCTAGATACTTTCTTTTAAATTACTCTTTTCTGTTTCCAATTTGTTACTATTGCTTTTATGTCACTAATTTTTTATCTTGCATCATGAACAAGGACTTCCCTTTTTTGTCTGAAAAAGTTTATACAATATTAAACATACTTGAAGCATATGAATATTCAGTTAACATCTAGGCCCACTCAGGAGTTAAGAAAAAAGTCTCACTCTATTATTGTTTTTTATTTTTTTCTCATTAATGATTGGCAAGTAAAGACAAACATTTTGATCATCCAGGAAATGGTCTCACAAATTTTTCATTGAAAGTTCAGGATAAAAGGGTACATTATTCTAATTAATGTTTTTCTTTTGAATTTTTTTTCGTCCCATTAATTATCTCTCTCTTAAAAAATCAACTCTTGAATTATCAAGAGATGGTAAGAATAATCCCTCTTTAATTAATAAATTAAATATTACACTATTAAACTAAATAATGATGTATGTCCTTTTTGCACCTGTTATTTATTTTATCTGGCATAAGTTTAATAGCGCCATTACCAGTTCGGCTCTTTATACCAATCTATGCTGAAATTTAAATATAACAAAAAAGCCGAACCTTTATTATTAAATTTGGTTTTATTTTTTATTTTATTTTTGTTTTCCAATAAAGTAACATGACTTTAAGGTTTACTACTTAATAATAGTCTAAGAGTAATGTTCTTATCGGCAATACGATGATTATTAGAAGTTTTGCTATTTTTATAATATTATTTTGGTTGAATTTAATTTTATAATAAAAGTTAAAGAATTAATTTAAAAATATTAAAAACTTTTTCAAACTCTCATTGTATAATATGTAAATTTGTAAGTGCTTTAATATGTTTGAATATTATTGATAAAATACAAAAGATTGGGAATTAATTTAAACATAAATACAAAAAACGGCATTAATTTTTATTTATTAAAACAAAGCTTAATCTAATTTACAAAAAACGAAATAAATAAAGACATAAATAGACATATTGTCATTTGTAAAAACAGTACTATTTATTTTACGCTTTAATATTTTATTTATTTATATATTTCTCAATTCATTTCTGATTCTACAAAGAACCCTATCATTGTGAATTAGAATAGTCTTTAGGAATAATCTGAATTTTCCTGTTTTAAGAGAAATATCTTAAATATATAATCTTTCGCAGTTAAGCAATCCTAATTTTAAAACAGCTTATTTAAAACTGAAATTTTCAAGCATAAGTATATCTTAAGCATTGAATATCTGTCATTTAATGCTCAAGTTAAATAAAATGTATACTTACTAAGAGAAGTGAATGTATAAGTGTCTGACTATTAGGGAGGTTTTAGGTTCTTCACCTAATGCATTAATCCATTTTTAAATTGAATTTAATAACATAGAATTTTATTACGTTGATTTAGTATTTCTAATAATTTTTAATTTTGAAAGATTTATGATCAATAATTGATTTTTTGAAATGTTCCACTTTGAGTAACAATATAAATATAAATATAAATATAATTAATTAAAAGATTTTTTATTTTCTCAAATAATAATAGAAGAACATAGCTTAGAAATAAGTTATAATGATGCATTAGATTTTTTATGTTTCCAACCAGGAACTTCTTATAAATACATTCAAACTATAGATTAACAATAAATTCCAACTTTAATAAAGTCTTAAATTACTGCAAAAGTTGAAATCAATAAAATCTCACACCTCGAAAAATCAGATTCAAATCAAGATGCATATAAAATGCTTAATTTTAAAGAGAACATGTTTAATTATAATCTGACTTAGACTATTTTAATTTCAAAAATTTATAATGCACTTTTTTGCAGTAATTTATAAAAAGATTCGCAGATTAAGAGGGCTTAAGAGTTCATATTAAAGAAAATCATAAAAAACCAAAGAAATTTAGAATTTACTATAAATTGAATAAAATGAGTATCCTTGTCCTCTCTGTAGTAAAAATATTAAGCTATTTACAAAGCTCACTTGCATTACGCTTCAGACGCTCACGATATTGAAGACTGGGATGTGAAGGGCTTTTATATTTATGAGAATATATCTGTATCAACTTACGAAAAATATAGGAAATAATTACAATTGAAAAAAAGAAGGGAAAACAAGTAAGATTAAAAATAAAATACTTAAAAAAATTATAAATAATTGATAAGAGATGTTGAAAAATCTCAATGTAAAAATAAACCTTAATGTTGAAGTTTAGTAGTTAGTAATACCCTTACTTTCAAATGCCATTCAAGATTGAAAAAATAAAATGCAAAACCAAAAATTTTAAAACAGAAGTATTTGAGGAAATTTAATTAAAGTAAATTTCCATGTATTTTATTTAGAACAAAATAAAAATAAACAAGTTAAATTCAATACCTTTCTACAGATTCTTTAGTAATTTGAGCTACAAAATAAAAAATGATTATTAAATACAAAGCTTTTTATATTCTTAGAAACTAATTCAGGTTCAATAATTAAAGCTAGGTATAAAACTTTATGATATTTTAGAATAAAGAATCTTAACTCCAATTTAGAAAAGAAATATTGCTTTAAGCCTTTTTCAGCATTAACTTAACTTCACTCATTAGGTTATATTCACATAAATTTGAATCCTATTAATATACTTGTTGTTGAAGATTTGAATGAAGTTTAACTAGTTGGTTTTTATTACTCAAATAGATTCGAAGAGAGAGATAAAGGACAAGATAGTCCATAATGCATTACTCTCATCCTTAATAGCATAAAATAAAGAAGGGGGGTTTTGGAATAAATAATATAATAATAATAATAATTAATCCTCATCGGGGGCTCAAGGCCCTCCGGATGAATATATATGTTATATATATGTAAGGGACTTGCCCTTTTATGTGTGTTTTAAGTAATAGTTTAATATCATAAGAGTATACTTCCTTAATACTCATAATAGTAATCCTCATTAATTTATTTATCTCTCTCATCTTCTCTCACTTATTTCATGAAGGTTTCTATTTTAAACCTTTTTTCCTAGATAAGTTATTTGTCTAGTTCGTCTTTGTTACTAAGCTTCCTAAGTCCTAATCTTAATTTAAGTTCGTGTTGGAGCAGATAATGTATTTATTTCGTCTATTCACTTGTGTATTTTTATGATGAGGTTTGTGTGTCGCTAATGTTGTTCAAAATTTCATCAAGTAGAAAGTTGTTTGTTAAAAATTAGGAGAAGCTCATTGTTAGGTTTAGAATCGTGGCCAGTAGCTTTGCTTGTTCCTTGTCTATTCTAGGGAATAGTGTGGGGTATTGGCAGCATGAGATTATCCAACCTGCTATTTGGACTGATTCTTTTAGGAAAATGTCTATGTATTTGTGGAAGAATTCAAATTTCTTTCTTATGTTATGGTAGTGAATATTATTGACAATCATAGTGTTTTCCTTTGGTAACACCCCTTCCAAGAAGATTGTTTTAAAGAAAGTTGTTTGGACTATATTGTCGATTTTCTTGTCGTGAATCCTGTCGATGACTGAGTTTTCTTCGTTTATGAAGTGTAGTAACACTTAGGTATAGTAGTCTTTCAGTGTTAGTACGAAGGCCTAGTCTATTCTGATTAGTGTAGGGTTCTTTAGAATCTAGAACAGCACTGTATTCAATTTTACAGGTATGTCTGTTTATTTGAACTCTTACATTTTGGGAAGGAAATTCTATATCTCTGTCCTCATCTCTTGTTGTTTGTTAAGCATTACTGTAATCAGTAAGTTTTTGTACTCTGGTGGGGTGGGGGTTTTTATTTCTTGACCGTCTGCTATTTTGTATAATTTATCAAAGCTTTATTAGCCTATTTGAATTATTTCTTATAGCAGTTGTTATTCATGGAGGTTAATTCTCTCATGTGGGACATCATTTAGTTCTATGTATCTGTGGAAGTTAGGAGGTATTATTTCTTATTATTTTTTCTGATGTGCCTTGAAAAAACTGGTCATAAAATTCTGTTCAGATTCTGGTAGTTACTACCTATGCTACTGGTCTAGTGAGTCACCATCAAAGATGGTTCCTCTCCTATTTGATATTTAGTACCTTTTAGATTATTATATGTTAGTAAAATAGTCTTGTATGAGCCATGATAGGTCTTTCAGTAATTTCCAAATTGGGTATCTGGTCTTTTGGTTGACCGTGTATTTCCCTTGAATGTAGAAGAAGTTTAATGTTTCTCTTATATTGTGTTTGGTTAAAGCTAGGTGTGTTTAGCCTCTGTCTGCCGCAAGAATCACTCCTAATACTCTGCGAAGAATTTCATGTTGTTTCTTTGAGAGGGGTTTTGGAATAGATTTTTACAGTTTTGGTCATATCTTATTTAATATGATGGTTCGAAAAAAACTGTTTGATATTTATTTAGAAAGCCAAACTTTTAGATAGGAATTGAGAATCTGGATAAAGAATATTGCAAATGTACTTGAAGGTACAATAACACAGAAATGTATTCTTGAATAAGACAGTAAGGCTTTCTTAAAAATAGCCCACATGTACAAAATAATTAAGTAGTTTACATTTGAAAAGCAATCTACGAGAAAATAAATATTCAAATGAGACATAAGGCAGCAGCATATAATTAGAGATTTGATAATGTTCATTTTTTCAATATAATTTATTATTATTAATAATTTAAGTTTAAACTACTTTGTAATTAAATATAAATGTCTGATTTACAGTTAATGATTTATTAATTTAATTATTTTGATGAGAAATAAGAAAAGTGAAAGAATTTGTTTGGCTAGAAAAAATATTATCTTCTGAAATCTTTAATTTACAAACGATAAACCCTATTGTAATTCAGATTTCAAAGATTTTATCTTAAAAAAAAAATGAAAATATTTTTTAGGTTATATGAAATTTCATTTACTCGTGTCTGTTAAATAAAAAATTATAGAGTTACTCGAAACAATTAGATAAAATATATTTAATATTTTAACACACTTGATAAGTCAACTTATTAACAATAATTGTGAAAAAAATATGTTAAATTAATAATGAACTTTTAACTTGTCATACTTTTTAAACTAAAATTATTAAAAAGAATAAGCTAAGAACATTTCATCAACCTTTTTATCATATATATCACTTTATTATTCTATAAAGTCTCATATTTTTTGGGTCAATTTTAACCATATATTTCATGTTCACAAATAATTGTTCTAAATCAAGGGGGCTTGTATTAATCATATTTTACTAGTCAAGTACACAGAGGATACAAGACTTAAAAAACAGATTAGAATCCCCTCATCCGGCCCGGAAAAGCCTTGTGAAGTACATTTTTAATGCTTATCCAAAACTGAAAATGATATTCGATGAGGAGGAAGAATTTTATATACATTCCTATAAATGTTCATAGGAATCAATCGTATTATTTATTTATTTAAAATAGATTTACCTCAAAAGATTGATCCTAATTAAGTTCATTTAAGACTACGTTGAGTATAAAAGTGTTGAGCAATTCATTCGCAATCACAGCAATGATTTCAAAGCATTAATACCAATAGCGCAGCTAGGAAAAAAATGAGGCAACAAATAATGATGGTTGTTATAATGAATATATTGCCTATTTTAACATATTTATGACCAATTTATTAAAAAAATTAATAAATGAAAAATATATAGGAAATTTATATCTGGCTTTAGCATTGTTACTCAACAACTCATCAACATAAACATTTTTATCTTCTTGAACAAGTTTACCTCATCCAGTTCTATATTTTATTATTTAAATTCTAAGTCCAAGCCAGTCACCGCTCTAACTAGTTAGAGTTGCTAAAAAACTAAAAACTTAGATATGCTTTTAGGGTAACTTCCACTTCTAATCTGATATTTATGTCATTTTAACTTTGTTAATGAAATAGTAATCTTCATATCAATTTATCATAATTTTAAATATATTTATTTTTAGTTCATCCTATTTTTATAATTGCAAAAAGTTAATGTTCAGTCAAAATATTAAAAATATCTTGAATATACAAATGCTTAAATATAAGGAAATTTATAATATATATACTTAAAACATTTTTTAATATTTATTAGAAATCTACAATATTAACAATAAAATTATATATTATTGTGAATTTAATTATTAAAACTTATTTATTTTTGCTAATGCAGCCTGTTTTTTATATTAAAATTTTTTATTTATATTTTCAAATAAGTTTATTTATTTTGAATTATAGAAATGAAGTTTGTTTTTAACCTATATTAAGTTTAATTTATTTATAGGTAAAAACATGAATAATTATCAAATAAATTACAATAAAAGTAACAAATCTTTAAAATTAAAAACTATCAATGTATAAAATTAATTATTTCACTAATATATAAAACAGTGAATAAACTAAGCAAAAATGCAATTTGATAAATAAAAATGATTTTATAATAAAACATTTAATATAAAAATTATAAATTATAAATATAATAAAAATGGGTGCAAGTAGTAAAAAAATAATATTATCACTTGCGTCTATTTTAAATAGAATAAAATATATTTCAAGTAAATTTATAAAAGATAATTATAATAATGTTTTGAAAGTGATTTAATTTTGTAGGAGTACATTTGATTTTTGGGAAATTAATAATTAATTATTAATATAATGAATTAAAATCGTGGCAGTTAACTTTTTGGAAACCTAGACAATATGGTACTTGTTCGATAGAGAATTCAAAATGAGCTGGACTTTACTACTGGCGGTACACCTCTATCGCATCCCTGAAGCGAGATAACACAACTTTAATTTTGGCATCAAAATCAACTAAACAAATCACCCAAAATTAAAGTCGAGTTATCTCGCTTCAGGAATGCGATAGAGGGGTACCGCCAATAGTAAAGTCCAGCTGATTTTGAATTCTCTATCGAACAAGAACCATATTGTCTAGGTTTCCAAAAAGTTAACTGCCACGATTTTAATTCATTATATTAATAATTAATTATTAATTTCCCAAAAATCAAATGTATTCCTACGATTATATTTTTTTTGTATTTTAAGAAATTTTAAATTGACAATTTTTTCCTATTTTGACTGATTGTATAAAAATCTCATTTTGAGTTACACAGTCAAATTCTATTCTAAAAGATTATTAAAAATTGTAGTTAATTGAGTTTATATGTGAAAACGTAAATCTTTTTACGGAATTCGATAAATTAATTTAACCAATTATTTAAAATAAATTTAGAATTTTTTAAATACGATAGTTGAATTATTATCGATCCTAAACAGTAATAAAGGAAGATTATTAATAAAATAAAATAAATCAGACAAGTAATAAGAATTAGATAAAAAGATGGTGCTAAACGATTAGGCAAGTTAAAACAGCAATAGATTAATTACTTATAGGTTTCTATTAATAATTGTCAATAATTCATTCATTCACAATGGGATATTATTAGAGCCTCTAGCTATTTTGGTAAATTGATATTCCTTTTACGATTTTTATTTTGTAATTAAACATATTTGATTCTTAATTAACATTAAATGTAAATTATTATAAAATAATTAAATTTAAACCACAATTCTATCGTAGTTTAATGCTATTAAAAATATAAGAGTTTATATGAATCATGAGAATTGTTGATTAAAACTCAAATTTCTAGGATAATAAATTAAGATAATCTTGCCCAACAAATAATAAAGGATTGATAAGAAACACAAGTCAGAATTGGATAAACAAATCACTTTATATTGGAGTTAAAAAATTTGAAATTCTATGAAGAGCACCCTACTCTTTAAATGAAAACTTTTCTTATGGGAATTAAAACAGACTCTAGAATAGAATAAAATCAACTAAACCCAGCTTTAAAAATAGAAATAAAAAAAATATGGAATATAAAATTTTAAACCTAAGTCGAGGTAATTTATATAAGTAAAAAGTGATGAACCAGTAGTAAACTCATATTCAAGAAGGAACTATACAAATACTTGACAGTACCGTTTAGCACATCAATAATTATATATCAAATTTTAATTAGTGAATTTATACTAGCCACTTTTTCAGCCAACTTATGATAATAGCACTGAGATCTGATTATTTTTAAATGAATCAAACCCCGCACTATTAGTAACAGTTTTTTTAAAAAAAAATCATTGCTATGTTATTATATATTAGCAAGTGAGATGTAGGTCCCTATTCAATAGATGATCTCATGATAGCTTCCTTGGATAAAAATTTTCTTCTTTACTATCCTAATAACAAAAAAACTGAACATTTTATTTTGATGATCAATTATACTCGTCGGCCTAGATACAATGAAAGTGGACAATCCGAAGAAAATAAATGGGATTAAGATCACAAATGTTGGTTCGACTAATATATTAAGCACTCGTTAATTTCAAGTAACTATTCATTGTTTTAACTTTATAAAAATATAGGCAAGTCTGAAGAGGTGTAATCTTCTTAATAAAGTTAAAATCATAGATTGGGGAGACGCAAATCTTAAATAAATCTAAGAAATCATATAGATATTGACTGTTCAAATCAGAGAAAACTCATTCGTAAATGAAGAATCAAGGAATCTCACTAAATTCAGGTAATTGACTGGTGAATCTTTACAAACCATAAGCTTTTAATCATAGACCAAATAATAGCACAATGGATTAAAATTAAATAAAGTTAGAATTTTTAAATAATTATGTTTTTATAATATTTTTAAACTCCTATTCAACTCAATTTTTAAAACAATTTCTTTTACTTAATAAATTAAAATTCTTATTCATTCATTTTTTGTTCATCCATTCATTCTCGGGGAATCTTTTAAGAATTTACTTTTTGTAGTTTCACTTGATAATGATGAGTGCTCTGGATCTCATTAAATTAAGGAATATACGGTACTTTGAAGATTGGAATAATCATAACTATTCAAACCATAATTGCACTTATCTAATTCTGCACTTATAAATTATCCACAAACACTGCTTTTCTCTGTTTCTTGAAACATTTCCCTAATCTTTGCAAGGAAATGAATAAACTTTTGATTTCAATTAGATATTTGTAAATCTTGAGATGTTACAGCCCCTAATTTTAAGCCAAACCTGCAATTGAAGAATATAACTGTGTCCCTGATCTCCTATATTTTCATTGGGATACTTGTTTTTGGAAGCTTAGGAGAGTTTTAACAGAGTATAAGAATAAAATATTGTAAAATCTACAAACATAATCATATATAACAAAGCTTGCTTCATACACTTTCATCTTCATTTAACAGATATGAGGCTGTATCTCTAGTCTTAGCTTGCGAATGAATTTAATGAAATTATTTAATATAACTTAATTCATGAATTTTTTTCTTTTAACTAATTTTAGATATTTGTACTTGATCCTAAACTATCCCTTAATCTTTAGGATTTAGGAATAACTTATTCTAAATTCTGGGAAAAGCCTGTGTGAAAAAACACTCTACATTTAAAAATTTCTGATTTATTATTGCAAGTGATGAATGAAATAAGAAAGTGAAGGATCATTAGAAAGTATTAGAAAGCTAATTAATAATTCTTAAAGATGCTCTTTAAATTTGAGGTATAGCTTTGGATTTTAGAATTTACAAAGAAACCTATCAAATCTTGTAGTGTTTTTATAGCTAGTAAGATTAATTTTAGCTCAAGAATATTCTATCCGAAATCTTAAATACAATTGCTCTAATGATCCTAACATTAAAATTGTTTGCAAATTCGTGAAATTTAAAAACAATATAAGTAAGAATTCTACTTCGCTAATATTCACAAAAATTTTACAAGCTAAATTTGATCAACAATTCTATTATTTAAGGCTATTAAATAATTTATGAAACTATTATTTATGATAAAAATCAAATTAATATCAAGTTATTTTGAATTTATTGTCAAATTTTTTTTCTATATTAGAAATAAATTTTTAATTATCATAATCTTCATTTAATATTTAAAAATTCTAATATTTTCTGTTATTTATTTTTATTTTCATTTTTTTTGCATGTAGCAAATGATACCCGTATACTTATGAATATAATATTTATTAATATTATATTTCTGAATCAAACCATCAATTAAGCAGTGATTCTTCATATTTAAAATATTAAATTGTCTAGCACAAAAAAGAAAACATTCCTTTGAATTTGGCTTTCTACATTCTATTTCTTCATATATTTTAATGTAAGTTATTAATTAGTTTCTAAATTTTATTTAAATTTCGCTATGAAATTTTCCATTGGGTTGGTGTATTTCCTCATGATATGGAGGTAAGTTATTACTTTTTTTCTTCACTTTTAATTGAATTTATATTTAAATTAAAAAAACCAACTATTTAAAATAAGAGTGATTGGAGTAAATATTATGATAAATTTAGTTAAAAAAGGTGCATGATTTGTTAATATATAATTAACAGCTCATATTTAATGAAAAGTTGAAAATCTTATCAAAACTTTTGGGAACTTTTGTTAATTTTTTTAAAATCAATTATATTTTTCAAATATAAATTAAAAGCCATATGAAGTCTTATATACCTAATTTACATATTAAAAGAATAATGCTGATAATTTATAAATTAATTTTTATGATAAATAATAGAACAATAGATGATTGTAAGAACTCAATTAAGATACTAGAAAATTATATTTAAGATAGAAAAATACAAATAGTTTTTCCATTCAATCAATTTCCTTCGTATTTTTACCATCCTCCCAAGAATATTGGTACTTCTCTCTACTTTTTTGCACCTTAAGTAGTTTCTAATTAACTCAATCGGTGTTACTCTTAGAATAGTTATGCTATTTTAAAATAATGCTAGATATATAAAATATAACTTACAAATTTTAATGAATGATCATCATTGTAATCTTCATCATCTTAACATTTCACTAATCATTATTAATTGATAATATTAAAATATTAATTCCCTTTATGATTAAATCTTACGTAATAAAAATGATTTACATAAAGAATATATAAAATAACTGTTTCCAGCATTGATAATAAATTCAATTCCAGTATTAGTATGTTAAATCAACTTATACCTATTTTTCTACATTTATTTAAATAAATATTGAAAATTTATTTTTTCTTAAATATGCACGATATATTCTTCTGAATTTCTCAGAATATCAATGTACTTAGTTAGTTTTTAATTAAGAAATATTTAAAATGTGCTAATTGAATTTAAACAAATTAATTTTAAATATTCAGCATTAAATACAAAGTCAAACCCACATTTAGTCGCGACGTTTTAAATAAAATAGTTGATGTAAAGACGAAAAATCCGAAAAAACTGCCTTGCTTTCAAACCATTTTCCTCTAAACTGAGATGCCGTAACTAGAAAAGACTTATTTAGTTATGCTGAAACAGAGCTAAAAAATGGTTTGCTTGATGAGAGGAAAAATGAAGATCTTATCTCTCTCACCTCTACTACTGAATGCGTAATCTTATCCTTATGCTGTGATAGCTTCAGTATTCTAAGTGTTGAGGGAGAGAATATATTTTTCTGGTCCCATGATCTCACTTTTGAATCGTAATAACCACCTTCATCCAACTGTCTGTTGCCTTGTAAGCTAAAATCATAACTTGTAGCTCATTTAAAGAGAGAAGTCCTTAAAAATTAACCCCCTCAACCTCTTAAATAGCCCCTCATTTGATGAACCTGACAATCTTCTATCTGCCCTCAGTAGGCAAAGTGAAGTAGAAAACGTTTTATATAAAGTCTCAAGTGGGTTTAGTACCCCAACCTAACAATTATTATCAATAATTTAGCTCAATACGATAAGAATTTTTCTAATCCTTAATTGACTGATATTTACTCCCATCTTATTTAATAAAATTTACCTGGTTATTTTAAAGCATTCAAAACCCCAAAACCCCTGAAGTTGTTTGATTGAGTTTTTGATTGATGAAAGTAGACTATTAACGCATGCTTTATTAGGGTTTTAATAGGGTTTATGTAGGTGTTTAGGGTTATAATGTAATATAAATTAGTGTGTAATGCAAGTGTTTAATTTTTATTATTCACTCAAACAGTACTTTAGCATCATGAGGCAGCTTTCTAAACTTTATCTCTCCTATCCAACTTACAATTTAGTCTATTGTATGGTCAGCTCTGTGATTAGGCTTAATAATTATCTACTCAGCCATGTCTTTCATTCTACCTTTTATCTTATTATAGTCTAGATATTGCTGTATTCTCTTTTTTGAATCTTTCTCTCTTTTGCAGCTATAGTAATCATTTCTTGCCATATCGCATTCACAAATAATATCTGCTAGAGCCCATATATCCCACTTAATATCACCATCTCTCCAGTCCTCTCTTTCTGGAAAGTATCCAGGAGTACCATACACGGTTGCCAAGTCCTGATGCTTCAACTCTCTATGATCTATTGAAATCTATTATTACTACTCTGAGAGGTGAAAAGTCAAGCATTATATTCTCAGGCCTTCAAATCTCTATGAACATATCCAAGAGTGTGCAGCTCCTCAATGCCTTTGCAAACATTTGTAAGAATAAGAGGTAACTACTTTGGTGACCTTTAATCTTAAATGTAGTCTCTTAATGTCATTTAATATAGAGGAAGACGAAAAGCTACATGATCTTGAGCAAGCAGAATAGCACCGAGCTTTATTATAAATCTGCACTATCTATCTCTTGACTTTGTAAGTGCTTGGTATTCATTTCCGAATTCTATTTGATACTTGTCATCGCATTTGAAGTAGTTGAACGGATATATCTTGTATGCGAACTACTTATCTGTTATGACTTTCTTCTCAAATTTATCCTCAAGGATAAGATAACTTTCATTACACTCTTTAAGGTCAATTATATTCAATATTGGAAGTTTAAGTGCATGCATCTTAAGAGTGATTTTTACTATCTCTGAGGCTGGGAGGTTTCTTACTGCTTTAATAAGTTAATTTTCTTTCTTTACTCTTTGTTCCAAAGTTTCTAAAGGGTCTCTTGGCTTTCTTTTTAAAGGAAGACCTCACCAGTCTCTGGATCTATTACTTCAAACTTCTTGCCATGATGGTTTTATAGATGAACTTTTAGATCTGTTGAATGATTGTATTATTTATTGCAGTAAGGGCAGAAATATTTTACATCTATCTTATCATGCTTAAGATAGAACTTGGGATTGTTAGAATGCTGCTCTAAGATATGACGCTTAAGAGCAGATTTATAAGTGAAGTTCTTTTCACACTCCTCACATAAATGTAATGCTTTTATTTCTTTTTTCTCTTACTCCTCTTCAACCATTTTCATTGGAACTTCGCATTAAATTTCTTAGCTCTGCATTTCTATTTAACAACTGAATTGCTATTCA
>ARYC01018460.1:0-21751 GCA_000711775.1 Oxytricha trifallax
AAGGATTACATAAATATAAATTTTGTAATAAGTAAGCACGAATAAATCACATTTAATATTAATAGAAACGTTATGTTATTTTATGTCACAAATTTGAATTAATTTTATTTTATTTATAAATTTTATATTAATATATTAGGATTGGGACCAAGTAGAAAAAATATAAAACTTTTATTGCTTGGTCCGAAATAAATATAATAATTAAATATATCAAACAAAAATCTTAAATTAAATTATAAAGATTATTCAAGTTTATATTATTTATATAAGTTCATGTATTTTAGAGTTTTCATATTTCGAATTTTTAAACTGTTTTGACTGAATGTTAAACTACAGATATCTTTTTCAATGGCAGCTTCGCATCTTTGCGTTTAATGTATGGATTCTTGGTGGAACATATTCTAGGTTCATGGTTTGAATGATTATCATTAAGAAAATTTATATCATCCCCCTGCTCTTTCATGAAGTCTTTCAGGCCCTGCCACAGCTCATCACTTTACATTATCTGCAGGCTCTTAGGCATTACATTGGGGTTTCTTTAGTCAGCAAGTTGTGATGGCTTCCTAATCATACGAAGGTATTTCCATAACATAGCTGGTCATCAGTTGTCAAGCTTTCAATATCAACTAATTTAGAGACTGCTCACTCACTAGGGCTGAACCCCGGCTGCTGTAACTTACGGTGTGTCAGTCTATTAAAGCGGAAGATACAGTGTCTAAGCTTGTGCAACAGATGTCTTGGTGGGCTAGTGATAGCCGGCATTTACTTTGCCCTAGTTGCACAGACGGCACAGATCAGACAATATACGGTACAACGCAGTCTAGTGCACTGGAGATAGAGACCCAAAGATGATCCGGCGCAGGGGAGATGGAGGGGGTCGGGTTAAGTGCTTTAGACATTAGTATAGACATCATATTAATTAATTAAAACTTAAAACACATTAAATATCACATCTTCAAAATTTATTATTGGGGTTTGTTATTAGACAGTCTCCCTCCACATATATATACAAACTGTACACTGCACATTTAATGATTTTTAATATTAAAATAATAAATAATAATTTAATTAAATTGTACGGTTAACATATTGTACATTCTCCTGGCACTATAGTGTACATTTTTAATTTAATTACTGTTATTTTAATACATTTAAATTTGATATTTTTTTAAACCTGATTAGTATTAAAAGCTTACCAAAAACATGACAGTTACACTCAAAGCATTCTTAATCTTCATTAACTTTATGTCAATTTACCTATTTATTTTATATTTTATCAATATTAAATACCATTTACTATTACGACATATGCTGGATGTGTATGATAAAAGTGAAGAGCTTATGTTTACCCATACAATGTATTTAGATATCTTACACTTTACTTAATTTGTTAAATTTTAACTTCTTCTATTCTACTAGGCAAGATAAAAAAAAATTACATTGACAACTTCTTTTATATCTTCATTTAAAAGGATCAAAACCTACAAGATTTATTGATACTTTTGATTATAATTTATGCTAAGAAAAAATATTATAAATCTTGAATTTCAAATATTAATTATGGAAATTCTTACAAGGTTACCATCTTCAAGAAGAGTCCATTACTTAAATATTCCATTTAGGTTTAATTTAAATGCTAACAGACTTTAAAATTTGAAAGGTCTTTTGTGTTCTTTATCATAGATTAATACTAACCTTTAGATGTATTTTACTCTTTTTCCACTATTCTCTCCCTTTGCAACTATAATAATAGAATCTTTGCATGTGGTTCTCTGTTATTATATGGAATTGTGCCAGGATATCCCATTTAATGTCTCTATCTCAACAATATATGCTCTTTAGTAAATAACCTGAAGTCTAGTCTAACCAAACTCAAATATTTGGATATCCGTAGCACTATTAAAATCATTTTAGTAAACTCTTGATTGTTGAAAGTCAATCGATGGAAGAAACTTAGTCTGTGAAGCTTTTTGATATCTCTACTGACTATAATATAATATAAAAAATTTTATCTGTGGCATATATTATCAGATGAGACTTATCTTTCAGTAGTTTCCTGCTGAGATACCATTAAAGTTACATTCTCTACTCCAAATATTATAGCATTTAACTAAATAATAAGAATACACTTTCTCTTTTGATTTTAAACTAAAAGAGAGCTATAATCATTTTAAAATTCCTTAAATAACACGTAGTTAACATTAATCAGGAATCTCTTCTTTATATTATCTTCAAGTGTTTGGAAACAATCAAGACAATCATTTCCAAATTGGCATCTTTTTTGGCTTCAACTTTATCTTTCTTTGAATCTAAGACGTTTATTTTTTCTTTTCGCTTAATTTAAACCTCAGCTTATGAGAATAGACTTGGGTCTTTACTTTCCCTTTTCAATTTAATATCTCCCACATGTAATTGAATCAAGAGATTTGTGATTGAGTTGTTTCCCTAAGCAAACTTTAAGATCTCTTAATTTACTATAAGCTTTATCATAGATGTCCTAGATATACTCTCCATCCTTTTTTTAATGAATTATATACAACTTGGCCAGTTGTTTACTTGTAAACTCAGTTATTTATCTACCCCCTCTATTTCTCTAAGAATTACAATAAATGAGGAAAACTAATTAAAATCGACAAAAGAATGCTAACAATAAGATCAAGCTTTCTTATCTCAATCTAATTGCTTTAATCCAATTAATACCACTCTTCTTAAATGTTTAGAAGTCATTATAATTTCTTATAATTATGATATAAACATATCATATCAGGTGAACTATGTAAAATATTGGAAGAATGAGAGTGAAGAAGAACAACATTTAAGTCGAAAATTTGATATAGCTATGATAATTTATTCCATTTTTGTAAATGAAAATGCTCCTTAGAAAGATCTGACTTGTTATAAGTCCACCTAATTAAGTTTAAAATTATATATTTAAAGTATGATTAAGAAGCATCATTCTAATTTTTACCTTACATGTAATATACTAAGTAAGTTCTTGTTTAATTTGGAGCACCACAAATATTAATAAAATCAACTGTCTAGTTATTTTTATTACTTTTAGAAACAGATGGACTTTAGGAATCTGGCTATCAGTTGCAAAATATCTAACTAAAACCACTTGGTAACTCTAGATTCCTAATTATCGTGTGATTTTTGTCTCGACTTCTCTCCATTAGCACATTGTGCTTAGAGCCTTGATGAAATAACTAAACTTAATTACTTAAAGAGATGATATCAAGTGAATAATTGCCTATAAAGTGAAGATTTAAATATCAAAATAAAATCACTTGATATATATATATTATTTAAATTGTTGGTCAAAGATTTATTAAAATGGAAATTAATCTCAAAAAATCGGAGTAAATTTTACCTTTCTTCTCAGTACTTTTGCCTCTGACTATAAGAGGTTTTCCTTGAAAAGTAAAAGGATATAATAGAGTCCATGAGTAAAGCATCGAAGCTAAGTCGATACAAATATTTTAAAGTCATTAAATATCTCTATACAGATATACTATTTGGTGGTGTTTTGGCTTATTGCCATAATCTATTCACTTAACATTCATAATTTATAATAGGAAATTGATAAATTTAAATTAATAATTATAAGTTAAAATGAAAACATATTGAGATGAACTCGATGGAGATATACATTCACAAAACTTTTGTAAGTTGCATTTTAGAAAACGTTTATATATTTAATACTCTTTCAACAATATGACAGGACACAAAAGGTTTTGAGTAGGGACTTCAAAAATTAACAGAGATAGGCAGTCAAGGAACACTTAGTGACAGAGCCAGAAAAATATACGAAGGAAACTGGAAAAAAAGAAAAAGCTGTGTGATGATTACCATTTTTATTTCTACCAAAAAGTACTCATATTGTTAATCATTTAATTGTTAATATGTTATATTTTTCACAAAATTTATCATAATTTATCAAATTATTAATTATATATGTATTATTATTATTTATGTCAGTGTTATAAGTAAAACTAGATGATATTAGGTTAATGATAAAATAATTTGAGGTCTGCTTGATTTTTTATTTGCCTTAATTATATTATCTTATAACATACATTAAATGAACACCTCTTCTTTCGATTCCCTCGAATTGAAGTTGATTCTTCTCTCTTACACTTTGGGTAAAAGATATAACCATTTGCAGAAAAGTCAAGCCAATTTTCATTATTATGCAATTAAATTCAAGGAAGGTAGAAACAGAAGTCATATTCTTATAAGTTTTACTTTTCGAAGAGGAAAGATCTGATAAAGATGGAAATTGAGAAGATAGAAATAGCTAACTTCCCAGAAATCTTTATGGGTAGTGCTTACAACGGAATAATTAAGATATTAATCTCTTGCTTTTAATTCAATTCTTATTGTCCAATAATTTACCAGATATTAAGTGACCTTGCCATAGAAGTGTAATTTAGTAAATTTTTAAGTTATATTATATATATGTTGCAATCGAATAGTAATTTAAAAAGTAAAAATTTACTCGAATTCAGTTAGTATAGCGTATTTAAGATTAAAATAATAATATTTAAGCTGTATCGTTCTTTCTGCTTTCTAAAACGCATCAATTTTATTTATAATTGAACCATGTTATAAATCAAATCATTAAGGGGAGTTTAATATTAAAATATAGATAAATTAATATATCAGTCATCTAAAATTAATATTAAGTATGATTTTATATAATTTATATCAATAGATTTAAATTTAATTTGATTTTTTTGGAGAGAAGTTAAGTGATAAGTTGTAATATCAATATCCTCTTCAATCATCTATCAAATCTATCTTACAGCTACAAAGTGACTTCTTTAAGGTTCTTCAAGTCATAGATGCATTTACCTTGAACCACCTGGCTCTTAATTACAGAGTTAATAATCAATTCCTACTATAACTTTGATTGACAAGTCTTCCTAGTAAACACTTCTTTTGCTTAGATGCATCAATTAGATTCTAGACATTTCAACAAAGCCTTTGAAGGCCACTCTGTAGTTTTTAACATACTAAACATTATATCTGTCCTTTTAATAAGTTTCCTCCTTGATGTTTACTAACTAGGCATCACTTATTTTATGAGTGATATTTTATATTTGGCTTCCTAAAAATAATAAAAATCAAATTATGTATTATAATTTTAATTTGAGTTACTATAGAATACCAGACTATTCTGAAATTTAATAAAAACAGCAAATTTGACTATTTGTCTTATTTAGGTCCAATTTCCTGTTGTTAAGATAAAAATTATGCATGTATCAACATCAGTCTTACTTCATTTTTCGTTGGATGTTTTCCCCAAATTATGCTCTAGACATGGGAGTATTAGAAGAAATTGTTTTAATTTATTTCAATAATAAAGGCTTTGGGCAATCTATTTTTGGTGTTGCACTATATAATATCATTTTGCTTTGAAATTTAGAATATATATATTCAATTTAATTTATAGTAATTTAAATCATATATTTATACTAATAAAACTCAACCATTTATAATCTAATTTTTTCATCAACTATATAAGATTTACGTCTCTTGATATAAAATAGTTTGTAAGAAGAAGGAATGCAGCGTTTTTAGAAAATGTTTTTATATTCATGCTAATATGAAGTAAATTGATATGATTATTAATTTAAAATTATATAAAAGGATATATATTAATATAAGAAAATTCCTTATAAAACCCCATGATTTAATTAATAATGGAAATAAGGCGTTAAAAACAAACAGATCAAGTTTAATTGCTGAAATAGAAATAATTAGAATAATATATTTATTAAAGATTATTAACTAATCAGAAATTAAAATAGATTCCAGCAACATTAAAAACATTAGTAGGATCATTAAATTTTAAAACGAAAACCATCTCTACCAATCAAAATTTACTTTGCCATCTCATAGAACTTTCAACTAACAAGAAAACAAAGTCTCCTAAACCTACCACTACTTAGCATTTAAACTTTTATTTCTTTAATTTCTCCTTTTTTACCCTTATTTCCAGTCTTAAATGAATCATGGGGTTTTATTTTACCAAATCAATATATCTTTTATAATTTTATTTTCATAAAATATTTATAAACTTGTTATATTTTTAGTTATTGCCTGATAGAAACAGCGTAATTTATTCCTAAAAAACTAAGAAGCTTATAAGATTTAAATTCCAATTATTAAAGACTCAAGTATCCTCGATACATCCACTCGTTTAACCTCAAATTCCAGAGTAATATGCATGTCTAAAATATTACACTACTATGCTTCAACTGATACTGCAAGCATTCTATATGGCATTATTAAATCAGCTAAATTGATATTGTTGTATATCAGTGATTTGCTAAATTATTTAATAATAATACCAGAATATACTAGTCATATTAATTCATTTGATTAATCGATGAGAAGAAGTGTTTAAACTTCAAATTGAGACGAATTGATATCGAAGTAAGTCTATTTGAAAACAAATCAAATAACCCAGGATTGAAGATTTAGCTATCATTGACATTAATAAATGATGTTATTTAAAAAGTAGTTATGATTTCTAACTCATCAATATTATCGAATGTAGAAGTTATTACAAGTTTCACTGCTTATTTTAGTAGAAAACTTGATTGCACATTTCTCAAATTAATAATAATTTTATTAATTGATGATAACGCACTTAACCCAAATAATTTGACAAGACTAGCAAACCACCCAAAGATATAATTTGTTTAAATAAACATTTAAGATCTTCAATCATCATCAATTGTTAAATATATTATTCCTATATTTGAAGTAGTAAATTATCAGCGTAGCTCTCTGGCTTCAAACATTGAGCGACTTCCCAAATGTAGTTATTCTTAATACTCATTTCCCACTTTAATATTTGCATTCTTCCAGACCAGAGTTCTTATAACTTAAACGAAAGCGAGTGTCATTAAAACTTCTATAATCTCATCACTCTGCTGAAATAAGCGATGAAAAATATCTGGAGAAAATATATTAGAGTGTAGACAGAAATAAGGTATAAGTGTTCTCTATATATTTTCTGCTTCTTAATGCTATACTTTTGTAAGAATTGTCCTGAAGTAAAATACAAGAGATAATATTTACAATAAATATGCTACTACCACATCTAAAAAATATGCAAAAACTTGATGAGCCAATAACGTATGATATAATATTATCAGTAGTCTTGGTAAATGGTTATTTTCTCTACCAATTATAAATAGCAAATCTTCTCAGAAAAGAAGTTAAAAGCCTTCTTGATAAGCTCAGTGAGTAGAATTATTTTGGGATACGTTAGGTGAAAGAGATAAAACAAGAATAAAAAATTAATCAAAAGATTTTGCAATAAAGAATTAACATATTAATTGAAAGATAAATTTTTTTATGTATTATTAATTAAAATGGATAAATAATTATGATTCTACTTTTTATTAAATATTACAAAGAGTAAACATATCTTTTAAATTATTAATAATTTTATGTAGATATTCCTTCTATCTTTAATTATTTTCATCAAATATGATGTTTTTAAACACCATTAATTCGCTTTAATCAGATAAAAGTATACTTTTACCAATTTTATGGCATTGCTTATTCGATTTTATCATCGATCAAGAATAAATTTTGAAAATAAAAAGAAATTGTAATTAAATAAGAAACTAAATTAAATAATAACTTTCTAAGATAATACTTTAATGGAGCAAAAAATACATCTCATAAAAATGTGTATAAGAGCAAGTATTTTCACTCTAAATATAGCTTTTTAGTAATTTAAATTTACTTAATATGAATTTTTCAAATATATTGACATAATCAATTTTAAGTTGTATATATTTTATAATTTAAAGTATACTTTCAGTATCAATTTAATCAGTTTTTATTAGCGAAATAATGTTGATTATAAAAATTGGCATCAAATTTGGTGAAGTAAGGCTTTTATACTACTATTTGCTAAATAAAAATCGAACTTTATAAAAAATAATTAAGTAATTTTAGAGAATGCTTAATAAGTTGGCTTTAAAAAAACTCTTTTTAACTTCATATTTTTTTCAATTAAATCTGATTTAATCTATAAGTGTGGAATAGATGGCAGTTTTTGTATTTATAAATATCATATTTCCTGAATTAATACTGCTTATACCATTACATTTATTTTTTCAAATGGATGATTAATTTAAAAAACTTAAGCAATCTATAAAAGAAATTAATTTTTGTATTTAAATATTCAAATTCTGTTTGATTATATTTATTGCATATTCATAATTTAATAGAGTCTAAAAGATATCTTAATTCTTAGATTTGAACTGAGAAATGCATATATTAGCTTTTATTCCCAGTTCCAATGCTAGAAAGTTACTTTTTTGGGAGTATTACCTCTTCGCTATTTAAATTAGTTAAAAATTGATACGGACTGAATAATTCAGAGTCTCATCACTAATTGAAAAGGCTAAAAATAAATAGACAAGAGTTTCAGAAATCATAATAAATTTGAGGTTTTTTAATAGCTATTTATTATAAGGAAATATTCCTTTTAAATGGATATATCTGATTATATCGTGAAATTTTTCATTTTAATGTTTCCAATAAAAATGCATTATTATTGAATTAATTGCAATAATTCACTAAGAGCAGAGAGAAACTCTAATGAAAGATTTAATGGAGATTTTTTTTCGGATAAATATTCAAAATAATATGATTTTGAGAGAAGAATAAATCATATAACATTAACATTAATAATAATAATAATAATAATAATAATAATAATAATAATAATAATAATAATAATAATAATAATAATAATAACAATTTAATCACACTGAGTTCTCTGGGGGACCCCGATCTATAATATATGATATTATATAAGGGATTAGCCTTTTTGATTAAGTTTATAGTCTTCTCTTTTATTTGAGGACTCCAGAAAGTTTTTTCGAGTTATATTTTTAAATTAAACTAGACTCTACGTGTGTCTATTTTCAATTTCTATTTTTCCCCTGTTTCTTTGTCTTCTTTTTTTTCCAATTATTTTTCTCTTTGGCATGTTTATTTGGAGAACCAGTTTTGAGTTTAGAATGATTTTCTAATTTCATCACTTAATTCTATTATTCTTTCGTTTAGTTGTTATCGAACATTTTTCCAAATAAAAGATTAACTGGATATTTTAGATGTCAGTCTAGTTAAGAGAAGTATGATACTGTAAAAACATTTTCTATTAATTACTCATCGTAGAAATAAATTTCCCCAGACTTTTTATTCTGTCGTCATAGTTCTTAATAGTTTCATATTTATTTTGTTTTATTCTATGATAGAACTTATGAGGATTAAGTCTAATTAATTTCGGTATATTGTTTAACAGTTGTTAGTTTCTTATCGGTTTCTGATCTGAAATTGAGATTATACCTTTGTGTGACTTATTGAGTGATTAGTAGTCGACTATTGAAAATAATTTTGGCTACTATCTAATAATAAGATGGGCAATATTCATAGTTTTAATTTGTTTGGTTGAGGTGAAACTTTACTCTAATCTCTCACACTCCTGGTTGATGTATTAAACTTAGCATTGTCTTATGGTTCAAATATGTTAGCTTGTTTATTGCAGCTTTATGGTGAAGATTTTACCCGAGATGATTGAGCCCTATTAAGTACTATTTTCCTTAATTTTAGTTTCAGATATAGGGTTTTGTTGTTCACGTTTCTGGGTGATGTTTAATGAAGATGACTTTTAACCAAGCAAATTTTCTTCTGATTTTCTAGAAGAGTTAATAATTGAGGTTTGTAGGTTTTATATGGAACTTATTGAGGTTTTTTTAAGCTTTAGCCAAGAAATTTATATTATTTATAGAAAAATTCTTTTACTCTTTCAAAAGATCTTCTTTGATCTTTATTTGTTGGCAAAATATTGAGAGGTAGTAGGAATATGATGTTGATTGTAGTAGAATGGAATTAATTCAGAATCGTTAGTAAGATCATCACATTCCAAAGGATAGGTCATCTTAACTCCAGTAGGAGTCTGAGTCACTGTCAATAATTTATTCCATTGTGTAAATGCGATAGAATTGTATAAGATTAGCCTTATTGACTTTGGGTTGGGGAATGTCATCTGCCTCGATAATTATTACGGAGTCTTATAAATATGGCTAAGAGAATAGTAAGGAAAGTTCTTCACTAAAGTCCTCCTCGATTTAGTTTGAAGTTTTGTACCTCATGATAGCATTGTTAAAAATTGAAATATCTCTTAGTTTTCAATTAGGAATTAGTTAAACTTTTATTAAAACCTTCCTTCAAGGGTCTTGGAAGTAATCCTGGTTTTAAATTTGGTCGTGCTGGTTAGTCTATTCGCATTCCTCACAAGTTCACTTCAAATTTAATAATTATTAAGAATAATGCAATGCTAGTTAACTTATAATGTTGAAGATTAGTTATATATAAACTAAAACTTCTAAAGATTTATTAAAAAGGAATAATGGATATTTACATAGTAATTATTTATCAATGACTGTTTAATTTTCATTAATTACATCTTCCATTATTTAACTTTGTATGTATTTTAATATATCTATTATCAGTGTTTTTAACTAGCTGCTATCTATCTAAGGTAGGAGCTTTATTTAATTAGATTTTAGCTTTTTCGTTTTGTAGAGTAGATATGAATTAAGATAATTTGGCTAATATGTATAACATTCAATTTAATAGAAGTAGACGAAATATTTATGACTACTCTATTTTAAATGTTGTCTAATACTCCATAATGATTTTTAACTTTTCGACAATCAACAATTCTTACTCATTATATATTATTTAAACCTAAATTTTATGTATCTAATCATTTTTTTAAATCAATCTTTGGGTATATTAAATTATATGATTTTTAATTGAGTAAACCGTGGCATTCGTAACAATTTTATAAATTATTCATTAAATGATCTAATTAAAGCATAAAAATATTATAAGTAATATTAATAAATGCTAAGCTATAATTTACAGGATTTGAGTAAATGTTTGAATTTGAATTTGAATTATTTAAAATAAAAAATATAATTTAAATATTTTTGTTGCTTTAGATTTAAATAAAACATAATGACTTCGAAATAAGAGCAGAAAATTCAATGATCAAGATAAGATGAATAATGATACAATTACTTTGAAAAATTAAGTTAAGATCATCAATAATAAATTTCAAAGAAATATAGGAAAAAAAGAATTGAATTTATTTAAATCAATTTCAACAATGCACAAAATGAACTGGATATCTTTGGGATGCTATACTAACACAGCGAATAAATAAACTCAATATATAAACTTCAAAAAATTTAAATATTTATAATACATCGGTCATAAAGAAAATGAATTGAAAGTCGCATAATATAAAAGAAGAAATCAGAGGTAAAAAATGAATTTAAATTTTAATAAGGTTGATGTTGTATTTAAATGCATATTAAATTGAGATTAATTATTCTAATTATTTGGTAGCTTTACGTTTAATTACATTAATAAATTACAATTAGAAGGCTAAAAATTTAAAAGCTAGTATTAAGAGTCTTAGGATGATTAATCAGAGTTAAATTTTATTTCTAACAGCCATAAATGAAAACTCTATTGCCTTAGGCCTCTTGTAAATATTCAGTTTCGCAGAGCTTTGATCAATCGCTTAGAAGCTGGACCTTAACAGGCTACAGTGTTTAAGAAGAAGAGGATACAAAGCATAAGAGTATTTTCCATAGACTGTAACATCAATACATTCATTAACATCTCATGGTTACGATAGAGCACCAGTGGCCTTGTATGGTCCAACAATAATTTGGCATTCTCTGGCAATACCTCGACACTTCGGACTCTTTAAGTAGTTCGAATGTTAGTGTGGACGTATTTCAAGTAGTCTTTTGTGCAATATGAATTAAATCCCCATGATGTAGCAAATTCATTTGAACAGATACTGTTGGTGTAAACGCGAGGATTGAAAGAGTAGTAGTAATAGAAAGCCTTTTATTCACTGCTGCCGAAACATTAATTAACTTCAACTTTCATTGCATTTGAACCTGTTCTCTATTGTATGAAAAGTAATAGAGGAACTCATAGATGCCAGAGAGGATAGGAATTCCATTGATTGAGATGTCAACGAGTCTACATCATGCAGTATAAAGACTTAGGAATCCTTCGCCTATTAAATAGTAAGACTTTAACATTCTATAGAATTAGATAGACTTTGAATTTCTATAGAATTATTATAGATTAAATTAGAGACCACCTTGCCACTTTGAAGAAATCAAACTAACATTAGAGGAAAATGCCAGTAATCTCAAAGCAATATTTCTTTCACTGAATTGAATGGGGCGAGCACAAATTTGAGATGAAGACATGAGAAGAGTCTCTTCAGTAAATGGTATGGGGCAGATAAAAAAATATTTATTCATCATTATCTCGGATTAAAGGATACTTCCCTGTTTCGGACATTCTACCATCCTGAGATAGCTCCTATTGATAATAGTGGTGCCCTGATCTATTCCATATCTTTAGTTTGAGTAGGAACTTAGTTTGCAATAATGAAATTTTTAAAAATGCGGGAATTCCAAAAATTGATACCGGTGCCAATAATGATGGGTCTGAAGAAAGCGACGTAAGTCCCATCGTAGGAGGAGCAAAATCTGTTGAGTGACAAGCCCACCCTCAGATCTCTTACACATCAAATGCAAGCTAAATGAGAGGTTGAGAAAAATGCATTCATGGGTCTATGCGGCGATACACCATCTGTCCCTCGCTATTGAGATTGAGATAAAGCATGAGAGCTTACTTGACAGTATCGAAGACGAGATCTTGAATTGGATCAGAAACAAGTAATTACACTGCCCTCTAAAATACAAGAAAGTCATCACCAGCCAGTTTAAGGAAACTATCAAAATTAAGGCGCCGATGATCAAGACTGGGCTTGCAGTTGTGATTGAATTCAATAAAGCAATCTTGATCGCAATCAATGACGAATACAGGAACATAAACTAGTTATTTGTCAATAAAATATGTTAGAATTAAGGCTATATTTATTCCGAGTATTAGAATTTCGTTAAATTTTCGATTATAATACTTTCAAATGCTTTTATCAATATAATGATTTAATCAAAAAAAAATGTCAGATATGTTTATTAAATCTCTAAGAAAGTTTGCTTAAGAAGATATAAAATTATTAATATAAATACATAAATAATTAAAATTTAAGGGAGAGTTTTTAAAAGCTGAACATGCCAATAAAGCAATTGAAACCCTCTACTGAGGGAAAGAATCATGACAACTGTTTCCAATTTTTGAAATGACTGTGTTATTATGTTAATTTAATTTTGTTCTGATCAAGCTTATAATTCAAGTATAAACAATCAAAGTTACATTAATGCCTTAAATTTTTTCTCTTTAATGTATAATAATTGAGAATGTTATGAATTTTTTTTGAGTCTTATTTTCCTAATCTTATATTTATGATTTCATTACTATTATTTTTTGATTTATATTAACTCTCTTTAGAAGTTGCTTATTTTTATTTTTTTTATTTTATATACCAATAAATTTACCTTTTAATGAAGAACTATGATCCTAGTTTAATTGTGATTTTATTCTAGCGGCATTCCTAGCTTGTTTTTAAATAGAAGTTTGTTAATTTTATTTCACTACGAATTATCAATCAAAATCAGCTAACATTTTCTTGAATAATATTATGATTTGGAATGGTAGTAGGATACCCTTTATAGCCAACATTAAAATTTAACAAACAACTAAGCAATTGAAAGCTATTGCTATAAAAACCTATCCTTTTTATTGAAAACTTCTTTTTTTCTCATCCTTTTAATATTAATTCTTTAATTTGGAAGCATTTTTTTAAACTTGAAGTTTTCTTTTTTGTCAATTTTTTAACTATTTGGCTATAGCATTGGTTCCATCGTACCCTAGATTATTGAGCAAATCAAACAACTCCATTCTGCCTATTCATGTATGGATTGGGTTGTCAGGACTTCAACAAGAATTGCTTGGCAACAGAGAAAGCAAGCCATCCATCTATTGTCTGAATTTGAGACCCTTCGATTGAGTAATATATTCTGGAGTATCTGGGTAAAATTAAAAGGTTTTTTCTGCAATTAATAATAAATCAGTTTCCTGGCGTGAGTTTGACTTCTTGGGGGGTATGGTGTAAAATGAGGGTGGTACTCACCCTTCAAAAATTAAGAGAGGGGACTAGTGGGAAGCTATTAATAGTTAATTTTCCCCTAAAATCTAAGAAAGATGTCAGTAAGGAACACGAACTACTATCCCCAAAAAAAGTAAGATTTTATGGGTTTTAATTTACTGGAGTACTGGTGTAGTGGAGCCCCAAACTTTGTAAGATCCATTAAATCAGCTCTATTGGATCTGAATTTGAGAAAAAGACTCTGAATAAACGGATCAGTTTTAAATGGATTTTTGTGAGCTTTCTGTGTTGACATAGCCTCATTTCATTCTATGATTTTACTGCTAGATTGCAAGTTTGATTTAGTAGTACATAGTGAAATGATAATATTAATTTGAGATCAATCGTTAACCATATATGGTAATAAATAATTTATTGATAGAGTCTCATGTTTCCTAGGTATGCTTAAGTTTTAAATATTTTTTTAAAACCTTTTTTACCTTGAATGCTTTCATTTTCAATCCTAAAGTTAAACATCTTATTTTATATCATATGATATTTCTATCAAGAAACTTGCTTAGATTATGCCCTAAAATATAATAAATATAATTAATTTAAATAAAATTTCTAACAATAGACAAAAATTGTTATTTTAAAATATTACTACAGTCAACTCAATTTTTAATGATTTTCATGTGACTTCTAAATTAAAATTTTTTAATTCTGTTAGCAATATTTATTGCTTATTATTTGGATACTTTCCTCGGCATTGAATTAGGCAGTGACCTATTTTAAGAGATATTAAATAACTTATTAATATCTATTTAATGATGAATAGATATAAGTCGAATTCATTTAAAAATCGAGTTAATGAATATTCAGACAAATAAACAACCTAATAATTTTATGTAGTTTATAATAAAATATTATAAATTAAAAAATTTGATGATTTTAATGATTTAAGTATGATGGAGTATGTTTACTCCATGAAGTAGAGTTGCAGTTGATTGAACATATAGGTTCAATGGTATATATCGCGCAGCTTAAATCCCTGGTTAGGAGACATGCATAAATGCTGTAAAAAATTTAAGTTTCTTTATTTGCGGAGTGAGTCACGAAATTTTATTTTTTTTGCGACTCACTCCACTTTTATTGTTTTTTTTATTCATGTCTTCCTGCTTTGTATTGTTCACTTTTTCCAATATTCACCATGAGATTTTTACTAAGACGTTTTACATTTTCATATTTCACATTAATTGATATTATCATTTAGAGATTTCAAAGTATCTACTTTAATTATTAACATAATATATTCATTAATAATCATAAACCTCATGGTGAATATTGGAAAAAGTGAACAATACAAAGCAGGAAGACATGAATAAATAAAACAATAAAAGCGGAGTGAGTCGCAAAAAAATAAAATTTCGTGACTCACTCTGCAAATAAATAAACTCAAAATTTTGACAGCATTTATGCATGTCTCCTAACCAGGGATTTAAGCTGCGCGATATATACCATTGAACCTATATGTTCAATCAACTGCAACTCTAATTCATAGAGTAAACCACTCCATCATACTTAAATCATTAAAATCATTAAATTTTTTAATTTATAATATTTTATTATAAACTACATAATATTATTAGGCTCTTTAATTTGTCTGAATATTCATTAACTCGATTTTAAAATGAATTCTACCTAATTGCAACAATGCCTTACTCAGTTGTAAATTAATTTAATTTTAATTTAGATAGTAAATACTAGCAATATAATGTTGTTACTGTATTCTTCTGTGGTGCCATTTTAATATCATAGTACAGCCTCAATTTAAAAAAAACAATAGAAAATTAAAAGTTACATTTTCAATCTAATTCTATGATATTAACTAAATTGTCTCTAAACCTATAAATTTCTACGGTCAATTCACTTTGATGTAAAACTCAGTTTATTTCCTAAAAGCAAGCATTTTGTTTAATTTCATAATTTGTTTAAGTTGTGACTCTACATGTCTAAATCCATTCATTTAAGAAGAATAGTAACAATTATTTGAACTGCCCATCCAATCCAATTAACAGATAACTTTATCAACAAGTTAGTAAGATACGAGATATAATAAAATTTTTATGGTTCATCATTTCCAAGCACTTCCGCTAATTAATCGTCAAAATTATAATCAGTTAATTTTTACCTTAATGCACCATATAGTGGCAGCTATAATTGAAGTTAAGTGGGTGTTTGTAAATATATAAATTAAAATATTAAAATAATTAATTTGCTTAATCTATAATGGGTCTTGTGTAAATAAACATTGAGTATGTAAAATAATTAAATAATGACTATTTTTTATGAATCTTTTTCGGTAATTGAGCATAAATTTGGGATATCCTGAGTCAATAGAGTACTATTCTGCAAATTCAAGTCTTGGTTTGCATTTTTAGTGGTGTTGGACATTTAGAATTTAAACTAACTAATTAAATTAGAATTTTTATTTTTGTAGTGTAATAGCAGCGTTAGCAGTCATCATATTATATTTCACAAAATTTTATTGTTATCTCCAATTTATTTTTACTTATATTATTTAAGAGACTTTCTATCTTAATGGTTGGTGAATTGTCTTTGACTAGTGAAGTCACTACAAATTTCAGAATTATTTGATAGATTTCATTTAATTAAATCAATTGTTAAAAACTAAATTAAAAAAATAAAATAAAATTTATATTGCTATCATAGTTAAGCAATAGTACTACTCTATATCTTCTAAGATTTTTAACAATTCTAACTCTAACATTAGCAATACTAGCTTTATTCTGAGCAGTTAAAGATCCATTTACTTATCTTTTTGCTAATTACTGATTTTGCTGAAATTATGTATCTTGATTTTTATTATAAATAGTTATTCTAATTTAATCATCTCTTCCTTGTCTTATTAATTTTAAATGGTGTGAGATAGTGGAACTAATGTCTAGGCATCATTCTCTTTTTTCTCTCAAATCTTGCGGAACTCAATTTACTACAATGTTTTCTTGTCATAAAAACGAAGGTAGCATAGAACCATCTGTAGTCACTTTACATAAACATATCTTCTTCCATATTTTTCGAATTCATGCTAAATATCATCGAAGTAGTGAAGTTTCTTAAATAACTTCTTTTTCAAAAGTTCAGGCGAGATCTACTCAGGTAGCAGTTGTTAATTCATAGTAAATTTTATAGTGGTTCTCTTTCTTAATTAGTTCAAAAATGGGAATATATTTTTAATGGATAAGTGCATTAATTGTGTTTGTTGTGAGCATCATCCAAATCCATAGGTAAATAATAATAACCCCTCAAATGTTTACATTGGTTTTTTTAATAATTTGATTGATAAAAAGCTGTGATTTACTTATATTTTATTCAAAAAATTTTGCTTTATGTAAGGATTTATGGTTTAATAGTTATGAATTTAACTCAGAACATATGAGATTTGGGTCAATTTATGAAAGTGGACTACTATTTAAGCTAAGATAGGGATATTATCAGGATAGTGATTTACTTTGACCTATTCTTATTTACACATCTATAGCAAGGAATTATATATTTATTATTAACTTTTAAAAAGTTAATAGATTTGGTTAAGATCGTACTGGATCAAGAGAAACGTTCTCAAAAAATCAGTATGCTGTTTATTGAAAAGAACTTTTCTTTACTACATCGATCTGAAGAGCGCTCCCAGTAGATTATAACTCGTAAGCCTAAGAAAAGGGTTCTTCATAATCAAAAATTACTCTGCCAAATGTCCTCGATCATCGACTATAATAATTTGAGCATTAAAAGTCATAAATTTACCACTTTCGGCTCTTCCCTTAGTTATTCAAGACAACAAGATCTTGACAATGGAACACTCATTATTATTAATAAAAGATTTTACCTTAATTAATGATCGCCTTTAACCTGGAAAGCTACCTACTCTGTAAGAACCAAGCTAGTTCCTCTCCAAAGTCCATTCTCTGTCTAATAAACATTGCTATCTCTCAAAATTTGATACTTCCCGATATTGAAAACAAAGTTTATTTAAAATAATATTCCTAGGGTTTTAGATCACTTATTCTAATAATTACTGAGATTTCTACTCAACTGTACACTCCTGTAAAATACAGATAGATAGTTTATAAATATTCTCTTACATTGGAACCTAAACCTCAAACTTCTCATATGAAATTTCTCTATTTCCTGATATTAGAGTGATTAAATACTTCTACCTTCTCTAACTAACTATTAAGCACCAAATACCTCACCATTCAAATCTTTGAAGTTAATATTTTGATAATATGTCATTAATTCATTAAGAAGTTAATTAATAAATCACTCCAAAACATATAATGTCATAAGAAGAGAATCACCCTAAAATTTAATAATGATGCAACATACTTATGAGTCACACACCATTAATTTCTTATTAAAATATAAATAGTATTAGATAGGGTAGCATAAAGATAAAGGAAACTATTTCTAACAATGTCTAGGGCACCTACATATCACTAAAGGGGTACTAAACGGGGATCAAGACTACAAGATGAAACTTTACTCTTTGCAACACCTGAGACGCCTAAATCCCTAAATCTCATCAGATTTTCTGTATTAAATTGGATTTTAGCCAATAAATATTTAAATATTAAAGTCATCAACATTTAAAAGAATGCACACTCAAACCAATATATTATAATAAAACTTAAACCAATTAAAAATGGAAAACTTAAAAGTGAAGAACAAATGGTGCTTTACCTGTAATCAATAAGACTACCGGATAAAGCTTATGTTAAACAACTAACCGACGACTCTGTCAATGCTTAGTTACAGGAGCACGTTCATGTTTACTTCACTAAATAGAATTACAGACACTACTATCATTATCAGTTTGAAATTGAAATGGTCACGGATTAGATATTAAAATTTTACCAAGAGATAAATTATTTAGAAGAGACTAAGTCATATGAAGAAAAAAAGAAGTAGTGAATAAGTTATATTGAAAATAAATTGAGATTAAATTTTAAGTGACGTACAGGAGAAACTGACCAGATTAGATGTTTAAATTAAAGAATAATAAAAAGGCTAGTCCTTTATATATTAACACATATATAGATTCGGAGGCCCCCAAAGATCTCAATGTGGATAACTTATTATTATAATTTTCTATAGCAAAAATGTTCCAAAAATCTCGTGCAACTTTGAGGTCTCGCTGTATATTTTATCTGAATTTGAAGAGACAGCAACTTAATTCTAAGCCTAGGAAGCCTTTAAAATTTTAGCTGAATCATAATGATTATTTTGTCAATGATAAGACTCTGAATTTTTGGACTCATTTCTCTTTAGCCAAGATAGCAGTGATGTTTCATTGAAAATTTTCAAAGATTTACATCTATGCTTAATATAGAGTCTAAATTTATAAAATAATGAAATATCTTACAAAAAAGTCAATCACATTAAATGAGTGATTAATTTTAATATTGCATTTATAAGAAAAATGTAAATTATATATTTGAATAAATGCAGAGAGCTTAAGAGCATGGTATAAAGTTTATCCGCGATGATGAACCTGTATTCACGTTCAATACTTCTTGGTACAAGAGGTGCAGCAACATTGAAGTTTACGACTAAAAAGTAAAGATTCAGACTCATGTTATTCTTGGTGGAATCAGAGAAGATAATGGACTAGAGACTTATGTTATTCACCCTTGTTCAATAAAGACTGAATAATACATAAAGTTCTTGCAGTAACTGGAGAGATAAGTATACTGACTAAAAGAATATTCTGTTTATAGATAAATTATTTGTCCACAAAACTAAAGACTCAAGGAAAGAATATGAAAAGCTAAACATTACACTTGTATTAAATGATGCTTACAGCACTCAAGTTAAGGAAATTGAATTATTTTGGGCTATTGAAAAGGCTCTATAAGATACTTCTACTTTATTACTTGATACATTACTTAATGATAAATACAGTAGACTTTGTAAAGAGTGTAGTTAGAAGAGTCAGCGATGAGAAGCTAAAGTGAGAAGGGAGATTTGTGTATATAAATAAGCATTAGATTTAAACGAATAAAACAATTCTGTGAGTCCCATGATTTTCCTCTTAAAGCCAGGTCCTGAAACTATTTTCATCTCGTCTGGTTTTTAAAATAACTTTGAAGAGTCTTTTCCTCAACTCATGTTTACTTGAGACATCCCTTCTCTGTTTAATTTGCTTCACTCTTTCATCAAGTATGGAGCAGTACCAGGTTTTTCTATAAATTAAAAGTTTAAGCCTTTTTTGAGATTAATAGAAGCTTCTGCAGTTCCTAGAGCCACGTGCTACTGATTTTAATTCCCTACGTCTCTTTTACTTCAGAAGAAATGCTGTAGCGTAGCGTTTGTTGAGCTTCTTAAATGAATTCATTTAAGTACTCAGGTCTTAAAGTTTCAAGAACGCCAAATAAGAAGTATTTCTCTCTGGTAATTTATTATAGAGTTATTAATTTTATGCAGTGCAAAGAGCAATATCTGGATCGCTCATCACATTTTCATAGAAGTTTATTATTAACATTTACTCATCACATTATCAAGTGGTTTATCACTGATATTTATGAGTAGTCAGTTATCTCTATAATTCTGATAACATTACTTTTAAAGCATTTTCTCTTCACCTATCAAGCTTTAAAAATGAGATTTTAGTTCCATACTGAGTTGGCAAGAACAATCCAACTCTGATAATTAAATTAGTTATGAATAAAGATTTTATTTATGCTAAAACAAGTATTTGTTTAGGTTCTCTATGCTTCAAAATTTTACTATTAATTCTTGAAATTATTTTCGCTTCATTGCATTATTCATAACTCCAACTTGCTTCCTCTTTCTATAATTGATAATGAGTTATAAAATTATGTATATCCATTCTGAACTTACTAAAATTTTACTAATAAATAGGGAGATCCACCTGGAGGTCAACCTGATTCATACAAATAGATAAAGATGGAGGAACATGCTCCAAATTTCAGAGTATGATTTCCATTTTTATCAAACTTTTTCCATTAAATTGCTCCATATACTGTTTAATTATATTAGGAAGACCTTCAAATTAAGTTCAAAGTTATTTAGGAGTTTAAGTTTAAACTTAAATAGGAGGACATTAATTTAAAAAATGCTAATAAACTTACCTCCAAATATTTGAATGACCACATAAAGAAACAAAACTTCTTTAGGAGCTTTTTAATTTACTAAAATGTAAAATCATATCATAAAATATACAACTTACAATCTTTTATGATGGTTCATTTTACTCAGCTCTCAGCAAAGAATTTATCAAAGGGTTGCAAACTCTTTTATTATAGTAGATCTGCTGGATAATATCATTATTGATAAAATACAAAACAATCGTGAATATATAAATGCAAATTTTAAATAAAACTGCCTATAATAAGAGATTAGTAAAACTAAAATAAATCAAAGTACAAAAATATGAAATTAATATAAGACATTTTCTCTCTACATAAATAATGTTTATATTTAAGCGATTAGTTTGCCATTTTTATATAAAATATTTATTAATTTCTAAAATTAATTGTTGTTTAGAGCAGATCTGCAGCACATTCGAAAAAATATTATGTA
>ARYC01018461.1:0-15173 GCA_000711775.1 Oxytricha trifallax
TTTTTTTAATAATTTGATTGATAAAAAGCTGTGATTTACTTATATTTTATTCAAAAAATTTTGCTTTATGTAAGGATTTATGGTTTAATAGTTATGAATTTAACTCAGAACATATGAGATTTGGGTCAATTTATGAAAGTGGACTACTATTTAAGCTAAGATAGGGATATTATCAGGATAGTGATTTACTTTGACCTATTCTTATTTACACATCTATAGCAAGGAATTATATATTTATTATTAACTTTTAAAAAGTTAATAGATTTGGTTAAGATCGTACTGGATCAAGAGAAACGTTCTCAAAAAATCAGTATGCTGTTTATTGAAAAGAACTTTTCTTTACTACATCGATCTGAAGAGCGCTCCCAGTAGATTATAACTCGTAAGCCTAAGAAAAGGGTTCTTCATAATCAAAAATTACTCTGCCAAATGTCCTCGATCATCGACTATAATAATTTGAGCATTAAAAGTCATAAATTTACCACTTTCGGCTCTTCCCTTAGTTATTCAAGACAACAAGATCTTGACAATGGAACACTCATTATTATTAATAAAAGATTTTACCTTAATTAATGATCGCCTTTAACCTGGAAAGCTACCTACTCTGTAAGAACCAAGCTAGTTCCTCTCCAAAGTCCATTCTCTGTCTAATAAACATTGCTATCTCTCAAAATTTGATACTTCCCGATATTGAAAACAAAGTTTATTTAAAATAATATTCCTAGGGTTTTAGATCACTTATTCTAATAATTACTGAGATTTCTACTCAACTGTACACTCCTGTAAAATACAGATAGATAGTTTATAAATATTCTCTTACATTGGAACCTAAACCTCAAACTTCTCATATGAAATTTCTCTATTTCCTGATATTAGAGTGATTAAATACTTCTACCTTCTCTAACTAACTATTAAGCACCAAATACCTCACCATTCAAATCTTTGAAGTTAATATTTTGATAATATGTCATTAATTCATTAAGAAGTTAATTAATAAATCACTCCAAAACATATAATGTCATAAGAAGAGAATCACCCTAAAATTTAATAATGATGCAACATACTTATGAGTCACACACCATTAATTTCTTATTAAAATATAAATAGTATTAGATAGGGTAGCATAAAGATAAAGGAAACTATTTCTAACAATGTCT
Organism: Oxytricha trifallax; assembly: GCA_000711775.1. Classification (NCBI taxonomy): domain Eukaryota; phylum Ciliophora; class Spirotrichea; order Sporadotrichida; family Oxytrichidae; genus Oxytricha; species Oxytricha trifallax. The sequence continues at coordinate 1,158 of ARYC01018461.1, forward strand.
AGGGCACCTACATATCACTAAAGGGGTACTAAACGGGGATCAAGACTACAAGATGAAACTTTACTCTTTGCAACACCTGAGACGCCTAAATCCCTAAATCTCATCAGATTTTCTGTATTAAATTGGATTTTAGCCAATAAATATTTAAATATTAAAGTCATCAACATTTAAAAGAATGCACACTCAAACCAATATATTATAATAAAACTTAAACCAATTAAAAATGGAAAACTTAAAAGTGAAGAACAAATGGTGCTTTACCTGTAATCAATAAGACTACCGGATAAAGCTTATGTTAAACAACTAACCGACGACTCTGTCAATGCTTAGTTACAGGAGCACGTTCATGTTTACTTCACTAAATAGAATTACAGACACTACTATCATTATCAGTTTGAAATTGAAATGGTCACGGATTAGATATTAAAATTTTACCAAGAGATAAATTATTTAGAAGAGACTAAGTCATATGAAGAAAAAAAGAAGTAGTGAATAAGTTATATTGAAAATAAATTGAGATTAAATTTTAAGTGACGTACAGGAGAAACTGACCAGATTAGATGTTTAAATTAAAGAATAATAAAAAGGCTAGTCCTTTATATATTAACACATATATAGATTCGGAGGCCCCCAAAGATCTCAATGTGGATAACTTATTATTATAATTTTCTATAGCAAAAATGTTCCAAAAATCTCGTGCAACTTTGAGGTCTCGCTGTATATTTTATCTGAATTTGAAGAGACAGCAACTTAATTCTAAGCCTAGGAAGCCTTTAAAATTTTAGCTGAATCATAATGATTATTTTGTCAATGATAAGACTCTGAATTTTTGGACTCATTTCTCTTTAGCCAAGATAGCAGTGATGTTTCATTGAAAATTTTCAAAGATTTACATCTATGCTTAATATAGAGTCTAAATTTATAAAATAATGAAATATCTTACAAAAAAGTCAATCACATTAAATGAGTGATTAATTTTAATATTGCATTTATAAGAAAAATGTAAATTATATATTTGAATAAATGCAGAGAGCTTAAGAGCATGGTATAAAGTTTATCCGCGATGATGAACCTGTATTCACGTTCAATACTTCTTGGTACAAGAGGTGCAGCAACATTGAAGTTTACGACTAAAAAGTAAAGATTCAGACTCATGTTATTCTTGGTGGAATCAGAGAAGATAATGGACTAGAGACTTATGTTATTCACCCTTGTTCAATAAAGACTGAATAATACATAAAGTTCTTGCAGTAACTGGAGAGATAAGTATACTGACTAAAAGAATATTCTGTTTATAGATAAATTATTTGTCCACAAAACTAAAGACTCAAGGAAAGAATATGAAAAGCTAAACATTACACTTGTATTAAATGATGCTTACAGCACTCAAGTTAAGGAAATTGAATTATTTTGGGCTATTGAAAAGGCTCTATAAGATACTTCTACTTTATTACTTGATACATTACTTAATGATAAATACAGTAGACTTTGTAAAGAGTGTAGTTAGAAGAGTCAGCGATGAGAAGCTAAAGTGAGAAGGGAGATTTGTGTATATAAATAAGCATTAGATTTAAACGAATAAAACAATTCTGTGAGTCCCATGATTTTCCTCTTAAAGCCAGGTCCTGAAACTATTTTCATCTCGTCTGGTTTTTAAAATAACTTTGAAGAGTCTTTTCCTCAACTCATGTTTACTTGAGACATCCCTTCTCTGTTTAATTTGCTTCACTCTTTCATCAAGTATGGAGCAGTACCAGGTTTTTCTATAAATTAAAAGTTTAAGCCTTTTTTGAGATTAATAGAAGCTTCTGCAGTTCCTAGAGCCACGTGCTACTGATTTTAATTCCCTACGTCTCTTTTACTTCAGAAGAAATGCTGTAGCGTAGCGTTTGTTGAGCTTCTTAAATGAATTCATTTAAGTACTCAGGTCTTAAAGTTTCAAGAACGCCAAATAAGAAGTATTTCTCTCTGGTAATTTATTATAGAGTTATTAATTTTATGCAGTGCAAAGAGCAATATCTGGATCGCTCATCACATTTTCATAGAAGTTTATTATTAACATTTACTCATCACATTATCAAGTGGTTTATCACTGATATTTATGAGTAGTCAGTTATCTCTATAATTCTGATAACATTACTTTTAAAGCATTTTCTCTTCACCTATCAAGCTTTAAAAATGAGATTTTAGTTCCATACTGAGTTGGCAAGAACAATCCAACTCTGATAATTAAATTAGTTATGAATAAAGATTTTATTTATGCTAAAACAAGTATTTGTTTAGGTTCTCTATGCTTCAAAATTTTACTATTAATTCTTGAAATTATTTTCGCTTCATTGCATTATTCATAACTCCAACTTGCTTCCTCTTTCTATAATTGATAATGAGTTATAAAATTATGTATATCCATTCTGAACTTACTAAAATTTTACTAATAAATAGGGAGATCCACCTGGAGGTCAACCTGATTCATACAAATAGATAAAGATGGAGGAACATGCTCCAAATTTCAGAGTATGATTTCCATTTTTATCAAACTTTTTCCATTAAATTGCTCCATATACTGTTTAATTATATTAGGAAGACCTTCAAATTAAGTTCAAAGTTATTTAGGAGTTTAAGTTTAAACTTAAATAGGAGGACATTAATTTAAAAAATGCTAATAAACTTACCTCCAAATATTTGAATGACCACATAAAGAAACAAAACTTCTTTAGGAGCTTTTTAATTTACTAAAATGTAAAATCATATCATAAAATATACAACTTACAATCTTTTATGATGGTTCATTTTACTCAGCTCTCAGCAAAGAATTTATCAAAGGGTTGCAAACTCTTTTATTATAGTAGATCTGCTGGATAATATCATTATTGATAAAATACAAAACAATCGTGAATATATAAATGCAAATTTTAAATAAAACTGCCTATAATAAGAGATTAGTAAACTAAAATAAATCAAAGTACAAAAATATGAAATTAATATAAGACATTTTCTCTCTACATAAATAATGTTTATATTTAAGCGATTAGTTTGCCATTTTTATATAAAATATTTATTAATTTCTAAAATTAATTGTTGTTTAGAGCAGATCTGCAGCACATTCGAAAAAATATTATGTAATAAATGTATTGGATTCATGTATATTATATAATATTACTAACTGCTAATTTTGCGCAGTTTCAACATGCTGATTTTAATCATTTTTTAAAAATACTTAAATTTTGTATGTAAAAATGATATTTAAAAGTGATGGTAGCAATTTTAAAGTATTCAAAGTAAAAATAATTTACTTGCAATATGAAAATTTAGAAAAGTTTAGTTGTGTAATAAGAGAGATTCATAATGATTTTGAAATATTTTAAACCATTATAATCTAAATTTAATAAAATATAAATATATTACGTTACTTGATCAATGATTTTAATTTTCAAACATATATGATCGATATTATACTAAAATATTTCATCAAACTAAAATTACACTAACCTCTTAAGAGAGCGGCATAGTTATATCAAGCCAATAAAAGAAACCATTCTATCAACCCTAAAAGTAAAATACGAGAGACGCTTGAACTCAGTGGGAACCTACTTATGACAACTTTGGCTCTTCTAACTTTGAGATTTAATTCTAAAGCCAAAATAAAATTGCCCAAGAGAAAGAGCAAGTAGTGGAGGAGGTAAAACAGCTCGCCATTGATCATCAAATTTTATCATTCATAGTGGACTATTTATACGAAGACTGCATTAAAATATATTCTTTATAAGTCTACTTATAAGAGTCATATAGAGATATACACTATGATATCCCATGGTTATATCTCAAGCATCAAAAGAAGGATGGAAAGTATAACTGTGGGGTCTGTGAGGAGTCCTCTTCTCATACAAGAGACCTTAAAGTGCATTAAAAGAATAAGCGCAATAATAGATTCTTGTAATAAAGAAGATAAAGAAACTCAATAGAGTCTCTTAGAATCGAGGGATAGAAGTAAGTCAAAATGAATAAAGTAGTTTAGAACTTCCCAGCCTCTGAGATCAATAAAATTTTGGTAAAAATCGAAGTTTTAAAGATCCTTATATTTAAAATTATTGACATAGACTTTTCCTTCGAATGCTTTTCACTCATGAGTATGAAATAGAAAAGAAAGTCATCACAGATGACTTATACATAAAAATATATCTTTTCAAATACTACTTTGCTGATGAGTTCTAAAATGAATTTTCTTAAGAATATTGAAGGAATACATTTGATTTGGGCAAGTTAAATTAAATTAAAATTAATTAAATATTAATTACATTCAGTTTTGTTTTTGGAAAATGTCTTCAAACCCTGAATTTATTATACTCATTAGATAGCACATTAAAAATGAGAAGCTAGTTATTATTTCTAGAATGTATTTATATCATTGGATAATGGAAAAAACCCTTTTTCTGTTTTGGGAGTAAGCCCAAAAATAATATTATCTCACTTACAAATTTAAAAAGTTAATAGAAAGACTAGTGACGTGCTGGACCAGGTAAACCGTTCATAATCATTATCATGTCTGAAATGTATCCCCAGCAGACAAATAATATTTGTAAGCCTAAAAGAAGAAATGAACAAACATATATCTCAACGAATGGCTATGATCATGAGATATATATTTTACTTTTATCAGTTAAGAGTTCCTATTGGCTCATCACTAGTCCGCCTTCGAGAGCACCCATTTCTCAGGCACCAGGAACAACATCTTTAGTCTACTTTAATGACTAAGATTGCTACAACTACTAAACGTCATCCGCTTTCGGAGGCCGATCCAGTTCCATCAAACAAAAGTCCATTCTCTGTTCTATCGGGTAATGAACATCTCAACTTGTGTCTTCACTAATCGAGAAAAATCAGCCTCATATACATCTTCCCTTAGGAACGTCATGGAGACATCTTCTGCAGAGTTCCGAAAAACTAAGATAGTACACAAGCCCCTACACCCTATAAGGTACAAATAAACACAGGCACATTCAATGAATCCATCTGAGACACATAAGAATCCACCTATTTTCACCATTCTCTAGACCTTAAAAGATCATAACCTAAGTTAAAGTTCCCTCTTTATGAAGCTTTTCAAGCTTCTCTATATTAGATACTACCCTATTTAGTACCAAACTAGCAACTAGGAAATTAGACGACTTTTCGATACGTCATGACTGCAATCAGGATTTCTTTCAATTAGAGAATCACCCCTAGTCTCAACAAAGATATGATGAGAATCACTCCTTTTATTTAATAGTAAAAGGACATGTCTTATTAAAATAATCAATAAAGGAATCACTCCTATTAAAATTAATTTCAAATTCAAATAAGAGACACATACTTAAAGAAACAATTACTAAACCATATAGGAGTACTAATACAAAGCACCTTCAGCCCCCATCAAAGGGGGCAAATCTTTTAACAACACCAAGAGACCCTGGAATCCCTAAACCCCAATTAGATATGAGCCTATAATTTAATAATATATAATAAGAATCAAGTTCTTTAATATCTTTCATACTTATAGACTATATAAGGATTCGGGATAAAATAATTATAAAAAATAAATAACACTAATAATATCTATGGAAAGGCTTAAGATTAATAATAAATAGTGTCATATCTGTGACTCTAGAGACTGCATGGAAAATAGCTTTACGTTTCTCTTCACTTATCAATTAGCTCAAAATGACCTACAAGAATACCTACATTTCTCAATGTATGAGGAAATAAGCTAATACGACTACAACTCAGAGATGAACCAAATAGTTGAACGCACAGAGTTCTTCTATAGAGAAAGAGTGGCCATCTAATAGTTAAAGTCACATAAAGAACAACAAAGGCAAATAGATCAAAATAGAATAGATAAATTTTAGTTTAAATTAATATATTAAAATCAAACTAAGGGACAATCCGGAAGATTGAACAGATTAGATGATTTCTTAAATTAATATTAAAAAGGGCTAGTCCCTAATCTTAATTCATTAAGAATAGATCGGGGGTCACCAGAGATCTCAATGTGATCGCATTATTATTATTATTATTATCTCGCATCCAGGAATGATTCAGGAAAAATGCCAATAGAAAACAAAGTCCAGCTAACTTTTAGTGATCTATCGTAGAAACAATATAGATTTTGAATTTTGAGCCACATTGGGATTGATAATTGCCATGATATTGATATTTAATTTATTTATTTTTATTTAATTTCCACAAATCTCTGCAATATTACGAGCAAAGGCGAAGTAGAAAAAGTATAGATAAATTATTAGCTAGATTCTAATTAACTTAGAAGAGACTATGGAGCTTTTAAGCTTCCTCTCCCCTCAATGATTTATAGAGATTTTTATCTGAAAATATATGCTAAAAATAAATTGGCTTGATAGTGTATCAAAGAGTAAAGGGTATAAAAGATCTTTAGAAATTTGGATATGATCACAGAAACTTGAAGCCAGAAAATATTTTGCTTGATTTTCAACCTACCTCTAATTGGACTTAGACTATTATGACAGGACAGTCGATGTCATTCTGGAAATTTATATTATCGATAAAATATATTAAAAATAGGTAAAATAAGAGAAATTCAAATCAATCAAAAAAAGCTTATATATTTAACAGTAATGTTTTTAATATATGATAAATTTAATTTAATGAACAACTTGGATGGAATTTACAATACGAGATGGTTCAATATTACTTCAAGGAGGTATGTGATGCAACTTCTTTATCCGCAAGAATCGATATTGAGAAAGTTGCTACACTATAGATTCAATTCTAAACATCTCTGGCTGAAGAAGAACTAATCAGGATTTGAATGAATGCATTTGGGAAAAACTATATTAGCTAGTGCTATTAAGAGTTAGTTGCACTTCTAGTTTAATACATTTAAAGAGTAAATAACGAAGATGAGGAAGATGAAGATGATGAGTTTAGAGCATCTCTGTCATCTGGATGCTGTATAGGAGCTATTTCAATACTTGTTGGCAATGAAATAATGGTACCAAAATTGTCTTTAATGTGCCTAAACTTCATTCTAATAGCTATCATCAAACATTTTAAAACTGCACATTAAATTGAATTTATCATATATTAAAAACATTTCTGTTAAATATATAAGCTTTTTTTTTTGATTTGAATTTCTCTTATTTAACCTATTTTTTAAAATATATTTTATTGATATTAATTTAAGCAGAGCTTAAAGGAAAAGAATTAGGCACTCCAGGGTATTTCCCAGAGAGAGGATTGGAGAAATAGAGACACTGCATGAAATATATAGCTATTAGCAGCAATATAATAGGGAGCAACATGCAAAGAAACGATTAATTCAGATTCAAAAGAGAGAGATTCTTAGCAAAGAATCAAATAATATTTAGACAAGTAAAAGAATAATGCAAGTCTTAGAGGGCTTGCCTACTCAACTATCATCTAACCAAGCAAATAAAAAATAATCACGGTGGATACAATTAAACATCACATTGGAAAGATAAAGTTCTGAGAACTGATACTTTACTCTAAACTTGTGTTTGTGTGAAATATTAAGAAGAATCGCTTCTTTTACTCGCTTAATTTACTATAATTTCAACAATAAACCCCTTCATAAACCCTAATAAAATATACGTTTACTGCTACTATTTTTATCAATGAAACTATTGAATGGGTTTTTAGGGTTTGATTTCTCGCTAAATATAAACCCCAATACGTATGTACACATAGAATTTGTAAGTTGATAAAAAGTTTTAAGTATATCGATAAATAAGGAAATTTAAAAGGACAGAATTTAACTTAATTTGAGGGAGCCGATATCGAGAATGCAAAAAGAAGGGCTGGCACTATCACGGCTCTTACAAAGTATGAATATGATTAGATTAATATGATTAGATTAGTGTGATTTTTAATTTTAAGTTCAGAGCAGTTTGAAATCCAGTAGGTTGTCGGGGCCGTTCTCGAGATTTTTCAACATTGGTATACTATTATACCGGTCTGACCCCTATAATCCAGTGCTTTGGCTTAAGCCAAAAAGCATTTTTGAGGGTCAAAACTGAAGACCCAAATTTTCGATTTCGGGTGCCATTAACTTCTATATTCTCGTCTTCACATTTCTACTGGCCATTATTCAGTTATGGACGGGGAAAGGTTTGAATTTCGAAAGTTGCCGCGGTTTCGACATTTTTCAAAAAGCCAATTTTGGGTTTGGCCCATCTTGAAAATTCCTAAAATATATCACAGCTCTTCAACCACCCACCTCCAGGCAACTCTAAGCTACTCGTTTAATGAGTTATAGTGAATAATCATTATTTGTCTTGGTTTGGCAGTGAACCAGCCATAAATCCGGAGGATATAAGCAAAAGAGTGTTTTTTCATATAGTTAAGGATCAATAATCAAGTCAAAATTTTAATAATCCAGTGGTTTAATAGTAAAATCCAGTCGAATTAATCATTAAAATTAAGCATAAACCAGATGAATCCAGCCACTGGATTTTAGAAAACCTCTGAAATCGACCTTCAATAACTTTTGAATGCGAGTGCTGGTAAGCTTAAATCTTCGATATTATCTTCTATTTAGAAGGTATAAATAATTTGCAAGTGCCGCAGGAGGCACCCGATTAGTCAAACTCAATTGGATTTTTGAAAATCATCAAGCCAATGGAAATTTTGAAGAAAATTTCAAAGCCAAGGGCATTAAGTGTGAGTATTAAAATGCACAAGACAGCGATAAAATCAACCGCGCTAAAGAATTTCTGCAATAAAATAACTATAACTTGAAAATGCTGCTGTAGCAGGCGGATTTTGCAGCATATAATAAAACTTTTGATTTTAAGTAGTATGTGAGAAAGTATATAAATAACAAAAAGCCAAAGAAGATCAAGCACAGCCATAAGAGTAAATCCGTGGTATCACAGCCTCTAGATGTTACTGCTGCTATCGAAGAGATTAAGGAGAATGAATAAGCTACGAATCTCAGCTTTACAAGTGATTAAAATCAAAATAAAGAACCCTTACCTCAACTCTTTATTAACTATGGCTCGATCATTGGCCATGAGATTCTCATAAAGCACTTCGAAAGTTTCAAGAATTCTAAATATTATTAAAGGACTTGCATTTTGCAAGAAATAGTTACTCGAAACACCCAGTCACTTTTCTCCTTCCTAAGCAATTTTGAGAACGTTAGTGACCAGAAACTAAGCGAGAACTTGTTCTCATTGCTCGTGGATTTAATTTAGAGCAATAATAATTTAGATGAAGACTCAAAGCCACGTATCTTTTTAGCTGCTCTTGGTTATTACATGGGAGAAAGAGTATAAATCGAAGATGAATTAATTCAAGAATCAATCTTATTATTAATACGCTCACCTAATACGAGACAAGCTCTAGGTTTAGCAAACTTTGTATTCTTTAATTCAGTTGCAGCATTCACTAAACAGCTTGCACCAGTGCAGAAATTGGATTCTACTCTCCCCTATATTATACAATTAATGGGTTAAACTTGGTAATTATTCGCAGTCGACACTCAAGTTTAAAAGCTAATACCTACTTCATTCTTTATCTTGAATGTGCCTTTCATGACTCTACTCAAGCAAGACTGTGGCTTGCACTTAATAAGAGACATACCTGTAGAATACACAGAGTACATCGTAAGAATTTGTGCTCTCTCTTGCTTCCTACAGTTGAAGCACTCAAAGATTATATATCAATTACTAGGGCTACTTTCTTATAGAAGTAAGAGGTTATTGATTCAAACACTATGGTTTACTTTATGAAAGGCCTTGCATAAAGGCTGCAGAGCAGAGACGAGCAGTTGGTAGGCAAAGTAGAGCAGTTCAAGAAGCTTCAGCAGCAAATTATAGAAGCTTAAATTGAAAAGAATGTGAGTGTGAGCAACAGCATTATTGAAAATTGCCTTAATGGCGACTGCTCTGAAATTCAAAGAATTTTACACTTACCCAAAAATATGGAAGCTTTCTCTGATAAAACAATTGTAGACCTACTTCAACTCTTTGAGAACGCTAATATCTCGCACATGTTAGCTCGTGCTTTCAATTCATAGCTAAGGAATGAAAGGTTAAGTGTAAGTAATGACTTAGAAAAGCTGCACAAAATCTTGGCTTTAAGTTATATAGTTCTAAAATTTTGTGCATTAACTATATTTGCGAAAACTTGCACGCAAACCATTTAATACATTTTGGTATTGGCAATGGCAAGACCTTGATCTGCGTTGCGTTAGCCATTCTTATAGCTCTTAAAACGAAGCTATCCGTAATCATAGTTGGCAAGAATGAGCACTTAGTGCAGAGAGATTATCAAAAATTTCAAAAAGTTATTAGTGCAATGAAACTTGATTCAAACCATAATTTCTTTGCAAAAAGTACAGGCATTTATTTTTTCACTCAACCACAACTCAAGAAACAAATGAAGGCTGCTAAATTCATGAGTGTGTGGCACGATAGCATCGTGCTTATTGATGAATACGACTGGATTATCTTCGATGGCTCCGCTGAAAACATTATAAACCAGCTAAATTTTTACAAGCAATCAAGAAGTATTATTGGATTTTCAGGAAGCCATCTTTCTCAAGGCGAAGAAAATTGTCTTAGTTTAGCTTTGCATAGCACACCTGTAGTATTCCCTACCCTTGATAAACTGCAAGGAGATAAGAAAACCTAGTTACCAGACTTGCTCATAAGTTCAAACCAAGGAGATTACTTACAAAGAATCAAGGAAATCATAAAGGATTAAGTAGCTGTTTCACCAGTTTTAATAGTGGCTTCAACAAATTACAGTGCTATTGAAATAGGTTTAAAGAAATCCGATTTCGATTTCATTAGTTTCAGCCACTCCTAAGCAACTGCAATTGAATCTGTGCTTGAAGGCAGGTATTTAATGAGAAATGCAAGCAAAAACTACGGGTTACTTGCTCAACGAGCCACAGGGGAGAGGAACAGATATCTAAACTAATGATGAAATCGATTAAAATGGTGGTTCATATTTAATCATCGCTGATGTTTTCTCACAAAGATCTGAAGAATAAATCATTGGCAAAATTGGGAGACTTAACACTAAAGGCAGATGGCAGCGAGTATTATATAAGCAAGCTTCTAAAGATAGTGCAGAGCAGCTGCTTATAGTTGAAAAGAAAGAGACAGAGCTTATACTTCCTCGCAAGCACAATTAAGTATAATCAATTTATAAAACCGATTAGAAGCAATGGAAAATTTAATAGAATAAAACCAGGTGCCTTAAGAATAAATTTCTGCAGAGCTTTCAAACGAATAGGAGCAAGATAATATTGTAAGAGAAATCGTTAAACATATTGTATCTCTCACTGAGAAAGCTTACAGTGAAGCAAGCAACCCAGCAGCAGTAGTGAAGCAAGATAATCTTGAAGAAGAAAAGGGGCCTTAATAAATTGAAGAATAAGGTGAATAAAGTAAGTTGGGTTTTTATTAACCTTCTCTCATAGAGCTTATTGAATAGAAGATGAGTTAAAACCTTGTGCTTCAAGATAAACCATTCGAGCAGGTATAGCAATTGGTGCACAGGAGTTTAAAGTGGTAGCACCATGAAATTACTAAGGCTCAAAGCAGAGAGAGATCCAAAAGTAAAAGCAGTTCTGCAAGTTAAAAGAGAAGATTATTGAAAGGTTAACAGAAGCTTGAATTAATCAAAGAATAAAATAAGAATTGAGAGTTGGTTACTCGTCGCAGTGCTAGAGATAAAACATTCACTTGCACTTATACAGAGCTGCCAGAGAGTGAAGAGACAATGAAAAGATGGCTGAAGGCAGCCTCGAGTGAGAGAAGGCACTTTAAAAGCGACATAAACCATAGAAATTCAGAGAGAAAACCAAGATTAAGAATATGAGATTTATCTTAATTTTTTAAAGAAATTCACCATATTCAAGACTTTGCTATTAATAGCATATAGAGAATCGTGGAGGAATAAAGCAGCAGCACTCAGTGTCTCATGTTTGGAGATTGATTTTGCATGTCTAAAGGTTACCATTTGCATAAACTACTCTTTCATCTTGCGTAAGTCAAGCAACTAACTTTCCATACTATCATGTTATTGCTTCAACTTTTTAGTTTACTGCAAGAATTCTTGCTTATCTTATTTCAAAGCATCTTCATAATCCTTAACCTCCTCTAACTATTCACAGGTTCTCTTTCTTTTAGATGAATCCTTACGAGATTCACAGCCTTACCTCGCTCAGCTACACAAGAAATTAAGAGAGAGTAAATTACTGCTAAAGTTAAGGCATCTACTGAGAGCGTCCACGAACTCGGGTCTCATTTCTATAACGAGATATCTATTTTACTCGAGCTTTCTCTTCGTTAGAGCATTGCATCATGAATCATCTGGGAGACACCGTCGGTGTCTAAGGTGAAGAGCAAATCGCAGATCCATTATCTGTCAAGGTGGACCCAATCTCGTTCTTCAGGCAAGTATTGCAGCAGTCTTGAAGACCTTCTTGCATAATCGAGAAAGTCTTGAACTGTAAGTCCATCGATTTGAGGCACTGCTGACACTTTAACTGCGTCTCTTCTTACGTACTATATTAACAGTTACAGGGTTAAGCTAGGGTTTACGTCTTTCTCTGCTCTTATGATTTACTTAAGGAAATAAATGTTGGTGGAGTCCGCTTTTGGGAAGAAAGCGTGGCAGTCTTGGGCAAGAAAGTTGTATAGCTCTTTCTTACTTTTGCACTTCTGGGCGAGTTCTGAAACATTGATGCCAGTAAGTTACTATTGGTTCATTAAACTTTAAAATTAAGGTGCCTTAAACCATTTTATATAGGTCAATTTTGATTCAGGAAGACACTACCGTTACTAAAATCAGAGAGTGCTTTTCATAATAATGAAATTGTACCAGCACGATCCAATTTCCGCTAGCGGAATTCCTACCAGCACCAGCAGAATTCATTAAATTTCATTAATTTCATATGTTGTAAGGAAAAATTCAGGATTCTTAGTAGAACATTCTATAGAAATTTTACATTTTTTCTAGATTTTTGTATCCTATTAATATAGGTATTCTTATTAAAATCAAACGTATTTATACTGATTTTGTATAATACGATACTCTGTATTTTAAGTTTGAAAACCTGTATTAGAAAATTCTATTATCTAGTAAGCAACATTAAAATATTAATTTTATTTTCAGACTGAGTTAAGAGCTCCTAATAAAATTATATTTTGGAGTTTATAATGCAATCAAAAACAGGTAATTCAATTCTCAATTAGATTTATCAGTTATAACTAAAAGTTTAAAGTTTAATAAGAATTAAAAATAATAACTTTATAACTCAACAAAAGTCCAAGCATACAAAATTTCTAAGCTTTAGCTTTATTTTAAGCTTTCAATACAGATTAATAAGTTTATATATGAAACTTATGAGACTTCTCTGTTTAGAAAAAGAATATAGCAAGAAAGTAAGAACTTTTAACTCATTTTAATAATAAATCTTAAAGCAACTAATATGGAATTTCTTATTTCTAAAACTTTATTAAATTTAAGACTTAGGCAGTAATTGTGGTCAATATTATAATATTTGCTCACACTAAAATACTATAAATGAACAACTAAAAGTTCATGTTATCATTTGTGCAATATATAATCAGATTTATAATATTTCGTGTGAGTGATACTTTAAAAATTCAGTGATTAAATTTCCAGTGTAAGAATAAATATTTAGTATTACTTTTACACAAATTTCTAAAATAAAATTTTGATTAACAATGATAATTTAAGCTTTGAATCTAAACATAAATTTTATACCTTCAAGAAAATGTTTATTCAAATATTTAGATAGGGGAAAGGTTTGCATGAATAACTATTCTAAAACTTAATTTCTTAAAAAGGTAAACTATAAAATTGAGTTAATCGATTCTTACCTTGAAAGTATATTAAAGGCTAAGTAATCAAAGAAATTTGGATTTATAAAATTAAAAATTGGATAAATCAATTTGAAGTATTCTAAATATACTTTATTAAATCGTATTATATTCTTAA